>JAJJMA010066376.1:0-20837 GCA_023529015.1 Papaver nudicaule
AGGTGTGCTACTTATCTTTTGTTTCAAAGCTCGTGTTTAACATTTCTAGACATTGTAGACAGTTGTGATTTTGAGATTTAAAAGATGGTGATTTCCACTTACGTGATCCACACAATCTCACATCGATGTTAGTAACTGACATGAACATGATAACACATCAGCATTGTTAGCCATTTGGAAGGGTTCATACAAACTAGTGTATTACATGCTTCACCAGATATTGCCAAGAAACTTGTCAATTTGCTTATTATTGCACCCTGTCATCTTGAGAAACTATACGTCTAGGAGTTTGCTGATTATTGCACCATGTCATCTTGGCCAAGAGTTTGTTGATAATGTTATCACATAGATATTTCCTTAATATTTCAGTTTAGTTCAGTTTGGGTCATTTTTCTTTACTGACTCACTTAAGCATCTTGTTCTTGTAGGTTGGTCTGTGATGATAGAATTCAGGCAAGAAGAATACCAACTGCAGGCAAGTGTGAGAGTCTGCGACAGATTTTGTTTCATTTTGCGGGTTAATTTTCAATCGTCTATGTCTGAAAGGCTTGTGTGAATGTTAATTGCACCCTTGTAAGAAACAAACAGATCATTTGAATCTATATAACCAGCTGTGTGAACCAGACTTGATGTTTTTGATCTATAAATGTTAATTGTAATCAGCGTTGAATGTTGCAATTGTGTGTGATTTAAATTTTAGGGTGAATCAGATTTTAATCCAGGTTGAATCAGATTGGTTTTAGCCAAATCTGAATTTGATTCCAGGTTGAATCAGATTTGTTTCAGCTCAAGCTGGATCTGATTCCTAGCTAGATCTGATTCTATTTTTTTTATTTAAAAATCCAAAGATACGACCCTCATGAACCGCTGTTGTCATCCCTTATGTAATGACCCTTGGTGGGGGTCGTTGATCAACGTCCCTAGCTGAGGGGTCGTTGAAAAATAATGCGCTTTATTTATGACGCTTGTGACGACCCTGGCTATGGGTCGCAATTCGCGTGAACACCACCCCTATTCAGGGTCGTTTCAAAGGCGATTTCCACTAGTGAAGATATCCTCAAAATCTTAGCTCAAAAATCGTTGGCATGTAAATTTTTTATCAAAAATGGTGCCGAAAGTGTGAGATAGTGTGAATATAAAAGTGTGAGGGGATCCTTTCTCTTGTATAAATGATTGTATTTGATTGGTGGAAATTATTTTTCGCCAGTTGTGGATTAGATGGAACGTAAACACCAAACTCGAGGTCCAGCGTTAAGGAAGTTTCTCAGGTTTAGTGCTCCAGATAATTTTTAGTTCTTCTATTGGACATATCCAGGTTAGTATTGTTTTGGTCTTCTAAATGTATTTGTGTTCAATATTTCAGTTTAGTTTTGGAAGCGTAGGAGGGTGTATATGTTAGGGCATTGTCCGGTCAAACCCACTAGCGTTGGTATGTCAAGCTGGTTGTCAGTTTTAGGTGTCAAAACACAATTCTTGATTTAGCCTACTAGAGTTTAGATTTCGGAATTGGGATATATACAAAGTAACAGTGAATATAAAGAAGACATCAAATATTCTTCATCGACAAAAGGTTAGTAGGAGTTATGACTTTTATGGAAATTCTTCTATTCTACTTATTCTATCTTTCGAAATAGTCGGCTACTTAATAGTGTTATAGCGATTGAGATTTTGTATTCTTGTCTACATAACCATGAGTTATGTTAGTATTTGTTCCCACAATACTAAGGTTACAAGATGCATGAGATAGATTCGATGCCCTTTCTAGTGCATTGGTTTGCTTGCAAATCACATGTATGAAACGGATGAATGTAAAGGAGTACTCTAGAGCAGAGTCCAGTCGATTATAGTTGAGGGCGTAATAACACGTCTAAGTACTGGCCCAACCCAAAACTTCCAGCGGATCCAGTTAAATCCTAATCTGGGGAACGGCGGTTCACGAACCGGTTCGTGAACAGTGACTCCGAAATTTTCTTCTGAGTCCCAAAAGGTAAATCTGTACACGTACATGTACGTGAACCACAAATTCGATGAATTTGGCCGGAATCCAGTCGGAAGGTTCACGAACCATCCAAGTGAATATTCTGCGGGATTTCACATGGGTTAAACTTCCGACTCCTTTATCTCTTAGTTGGACTTGTGCTTATCAGAATATCTTCGGTGGTCCATCTAACGAATCTCACTGTGTCAATAAGATAAAGATTATCTCTGGTCTGTTGGATCTCTATCTTGAAGTGTTTTTGAGCTAATAAAACACTTGGCAGATAAATGTTTAAAGATTTCCAATTGAGATAAATCTAGGGTTTCTTTGTGTGCAAGCTAAGTAACGGGTTCGTTTACACGGGCACTTGCTAACTTGTAGGTTAAGAAACTAGTTGCTTTATTCCTAAGCAACCTATCTTATTGAGTGCTATAAATAGAGGGTTAAAGAACGAAAACCACAACCATCAAGCATACGTGAAGTTTCTCTGTTAAATTGATCGTAAACTCTTTGCACTTCGGTGTAAGCTTGTTGTGGTATAGTCATCCTCTATTAGGTAGCAGTTCCTTTGTGGGATTTACCTAACGACTATAAAGACTTCTCTTGAGAGTTGGGAAGCACATGTAGGCGATAACGTACCTCTGTGGTTGTTATCAGATTAACCTGTAACCTTGGTAACCTGATTACGTTCTTGTTTATTCTACGGTCCTTCTCTTCTGCAATAAGGCCATTCAAGAACTGATACGTTACATACAAGGTTGAAAGGAAGCAACGCACGTCTGCACTCGGTGTTGTAAGACGTAGTTAGCTCAAGTTGTATAAGTTTCTTAAGTGATTGTTTTTACAACTGAGGTAGAGACAAGTTGGGAATAGTTTACTTGGTTTACTTTTCAGCCCCCGCTTGTAAGTAGATTTTCGTATGACCTGGAGCAATCCGAAGGAATTCACTTTGTGTATGTCAAACTGAAGAGAACAGTTCAAACATACAGTCAATAAATAAGGTTGCAAAGCTGGTATTGTTGACACAAGCCTTTAACAGCGGTTAAAGCAACTCCTAGGACAGTAAAGGACGTCAGCTAGGGGAATCAAGTGTGTGACGATCTGTGGGGGATCTAGAGAGGTAAGGAGTGCGACAGTAGCTGATTCGCTTGGAGGGCTTGAGTCGGTCTCTGTTACATCCCAGACCGAAGTCTTATATTAGGCTAGTTGATAAGTGCTCATGTAGATGGTGAAAAATTAGAGAGGGACAAGATTGTCAAAACACTCTCGAAACCATGTCTTATTCAAGGCAATCGCCTATTCAGGCTCATCTCTATAGCTCAGAGTGCGACCCATTCCATGAGCCAAATAAACTCTCTATGAGCTCTCTCTTATAACTCCGGTGGGGAGGGTAATATCATAGAGCAGTACTAATGATCTCACCAACATATTAAACCCATTGACCAGCTCAGAGCCAGACCTCGCTTGATGGTACACGGTGAAGAATCAACAGAGACGTGTCCTCATGGATTTCCTCTTAAATACGACTCAACATACGAGTCTTGGTGCAAACCTCAGGAATATTGAAGCTCCAGGTCGGTCCAGAGCTCTCTGAGAAGCATACACCAGCCTAAATAGGCCTAAGCGGACCTAATCCCAAGTTCAGGAAGGTCTAGCATACCATGGATAAACACGCCATGACCTCAGGTGTGTTGTAACATAAGCACTCACACCGCGACTAAGGCACAGGCTGCCCCAAAGTCGACCTTGGCCAGACGCCAAAGCCATAAACGCCACATAGCATGGCACCACAAACCATGAGCCACCATGGATTCACAAAAATCAGCATTGGCCAAGAAGCCAAGGCCATGGCGTAAAGCGCCACAAACCTACAAAGAGCATGGCCGCAGACAGGCTGGCCTTGGCCATAGGCTAAGGCCGTGGCGCCATACCCCATGGCGCCACAACAAATAAGCCTTGGCCAAAGGCCAAGACCGTGGCGCCATAATCCATGGCGCCACAACAAGATAAGCCTTGGCCAAAGGCCAAGACCGTGGCGCCATAATCCATGGCGCCACAACAAGATGGCCTTGGCCAAAGGCCAAGGCCGTGGCGCCATGAGCCATGGCGCCACCATAACTAGCGCCAAAGACGCGTTTTCAACTGGCCTTGGCCTTTGCCAAAGACGCGTTTCAAACTGGCCTTGGCCAAAGACCAAGGTCGTGGCGCCATGAGCCATGGTGCCACCATAACTAGCGCCAAAGCGCCATCAAGCACTTATGGCCTTGGCCAAAGACCAAGGCCACTCCTATACTTGTGTCCAGGAGACACTACATCATGTTGGTCACGACAATCAGTCGTACAACCCTACTCTACTCAACTCAACTACGCAATATCCGCGTATCACTCACTCGAGATATCAAAACGTCACACGGGGGGATAACTCTAGGGGTATTGGTCTGGCGGTCTACGGCAGTTGAAAGAAACTGATGGAGATGATGGACAGTTACGAGAAGATGGCGCGAGTGGGCATGTTCCACACAACTCAGGCAGTTATGGAAACCAACGCATGTCCTCCACTCCTCCACTCTTCCACGACTTCCACCTTCTCTGTCGAGGGATCAGGGTGAGTTCAAACTATAAATAGAGGCTTCCTCTATTTTTCCAAGGCAGAACATTGAGAATATCTATCCAAGAACGTTCAGAACACACAGAAACAACCAAGAGCCTCAGAGAAAACACCTGAGAATCGAAACACGTTCTAGCCTTGGAGATTTCCAGTCGACTTCACGACGGAGATCTTGAACTCTCACACCCAAAACACATCCTCAACCTGATCTCAAGTTTCTTCGCTGTTTCCCTCCCTAGACCAACCTCTATCCTCTATGTGACCGAAGCAAGACGGGAACGGCCATCCTTGGTTTAGGCTTGTCTTGTTCGACTTTGATCTCCGAGCACTACGAAAGTACCCAGAGACGGTACATTGTTTTTCCAGGTAAAAACAGCTCAAAGCACCTATTCAAGAGTACCTAATTTATACACTTTAGTCGGCTACTACCTCGTACATTCTTTATTTTACACCATTTTCTATTTTGCAGGTGCTTTGAAGTTTAATATTACAAAATGAAGCAAATAACAACTTAATTCATCACTTGATGGCTCTCGGAGTCGATGGACTCAAATACAAGAAGGATGCAAAACTCTAAAAGTGTCGCAAACTAAAATTACTGGAGGCGGGCGCAGCTGGTTCTAAAGGACTTATGAAAACAACCATGGAATATAAAGGTTTAGTGGAATTTATCGGGGCTGGCCTTCTTGCTTTGGCACACACGGTTAAGAGGACCTGTGACATATGTTAAGGGTCATCTCTTATTTGAAGTTTAAATCATATGCGAGTGGTTTTCGTTTCAGTTTAATTTTACTGAACTCGTTAATGCGAGTCTTTACCGCCGGTTAATCAGAGTATAACAAAGGTTTGATGGTTCGTTGGCAAGGATCAAAGTCAACCGAAGACTGAACTGGTTACTAAGGGTTAGGATTTCGACAGTGATGTTTCTGGGAACCGACATAAGCTGCCATTTCTCGTTGAGTGTTAGCCAGGGTTTCAAGAGAAAGTCTAAGACAACACAAGATTGGGTTTACGCTAGGATCAATTTGAAGTGGAAGACAACAAGGTTTGGAATGATTTGAGCTTAACAAAACAGTAGAGAAACAGGGAAGAATCGTTGTGTTGTTGTGTTATGCAATGATTTTGGTGGTTGTATTTGGAGTGGCTTAGGACACGATTGAGTATGGTTTGGAGATTTGATAAATGAAAGGTGCATTAGCGGTTAATACATTGTAATTGGATAGGTTATTAGGAATATGACAGAATGAAAGACCAAGGAAAGGAAGAAGAATACACAAAAATGCAGGTATGTGTCCGTGAGTGAAAGATTTGCCCCAGGGTCTACGTCGAAAGCATCTATCATATGCTGCTCCTTGGGATTGAATTTGATCATTAGTCTAGTGGTTTTAGGTGCCTTATTCTGATTGATAGCGGTATATCACTTCAAGTACGAACAAAGAAAGAGTTTATCTCTGCCAAGAAGGCAATCTTGCATATCCTGTTTCTCCCGAATTCCGCCCGTCACACCCTGGGAATTGGTTTCGCCCGAAGCATCGGATTAATGATCACTATAAGCACTTGTTGATGTTGATGCGGCAGGATGCATTAGTCAAAGGGCAGGGGGACGGGAGTACAGGTTGTCACATGTTCTTCAGCCAATACCTTTTGAGAGTAGGGCTAGACGGGCTAAGTCTAAGTTCCTAAACGAAACTGAAACAATGGTTTGTGTGTGGGTGCTGTTTTGATACAAGATATTGCAAGGAAGGAGCATAATTGAGCATGGAGGAAACCAACAGTAGATATAGCTCTTTCGAGAGTTCTATGCACACCATATGTTTGTATCAATGCCTGAATCAGAATCGTAAGGAAGAGGAAAGTTGACGTTGTTGTTAATGACAGAGATATTGAGATCGAATTAGACAAATGAAATGGGCAGTTTACTGGTGAATTGGGACAGAAGTAGAATCCATAGAAGGTAGACTCGGGTTGAAGTCTGTGGGAGAAACTATGTATGGTCAGCTCTCAAATGAAGAAGAAGGAGCATGTGCGATTCGCACGTTTTCAGGTATGAAAGAGAAGCTACTGTCAGTTCCGTGGAACCGACAATGGTAAAGCTTTGGGCTGGAGTTCTGGCAAGCCCATTAGCTTATAAATTATCTTTTACACGGCCAGAACATTGGGCGTGAAGGATTTGGATTTCTGGCCGACTTCAGGTGCTATATTTGAGGATTAGGTCGACAGTTTGAGATCATCTTTTTGGACGGAAAAATAAGGGTTGATGTGCACGGAAGGTAGAAGAGGAGTTGCTGCGCGTTTCGAATCGAAAGCTCCAAAAAAGTAACAAGGGTTTTTATGAGTTTCATTATTTTCTTTAGATTTTATATTTGTTTTCAATAAACATATGTCTAGCTAAACTCTTATATATTGGTTAAGGATGTAGTTGGATATCATAAACATGCTACTTGATTGATTTTTGGAGTTGTAATTATTCTTTTCATCATCTTTTTATTTTACTGTGCGTAATAAATGCATGATTGATGTATTGCATTATGAATGGATGTTAATTGATTTAAGTTGCAAATTAAATTGGTTTATGTTCATATCTACTACTAGAATTAGGTTTTGAGATACAGAATGTCGATGAACCAATTCACAAGTAGTACAATATAATTCTTAATGCGGTGATAGCTTTTAGGAATTGTATGTAGAATGAACTGCTCATGGTAGTTTATTGCATTGATTAGCCTATTTCACAAACATTAATGCTCTTAGAGAATTCGAACTCGATCACTCGAAGTGTTGAGTTGTTCTCTACGTAGAATTCACATATTCATCGTTATGGTATGTGATGATTTTAGAAAATTACGGGATATTTTCGCGATGATGTATTCTAGGGCTTTTGATGATTAGAGATTAAGTAGGAACTCCAAATATTATTTGAAGTGCATGTTATGTGATTGAAGATGAACCCTTAACCAGTATTATCATCTCCTAATTATTTTCAATAATTCTTTGCTTTAATTTTAATTAATTTTAATTTGTTTTAATTCACTCAACATCCCCCCTGGTTACTTTATATTTTAAAAATATTATACAACTGATTCCTCCCCGTGGATCGAATTTGTTCTTGCCATTATTCTATTTTATTTATTGTGAAGGTTAAGAAATCAATTATATTTGTGTTGTTTGACAACGCATCAAATTTTGGCGCCGCTGCCGGGGAGGCATAGCGGATTGTTATTTTATTTTTGATTTATATTTTTTGTTTTATACTTATATTTGAGTATCTTGTTTCAGGTACTTATCTCTGGCACCGACACGTTGGGAATACGAACAGTGCGGTGTTACTACTCGCGGAGGTAAAGTGCTACAAGAACCTCAAATAGAAGAAATTTCAGACGAAGAAGTTCTGAAAGGCGAAGAAGCTATGACTGAGAAAACACTCAAAGAATTAGCTTCTCACAAGCTAGATGACCAACGCTGGTGTATCCAAACAACATCAAAGTTTGAGATTAAACCAGGGTTGCTCATAGAGCTTCCTAAATTTCACGGACTGGCCAATAAAGATCCAAGCAATCACCTGATGGATTTTCATAACATTGTTTCGGCCATGCTTCCTAAAGATGATATTGATGCAGATGGAGCCATACTAAAGGCTTTTCCATTTTCCTTGCAAGGCACAACGAAAGAGTGGTTATATTACTTATCTCCTGGTCGTATTACAACATGGAAACAATGAAACAACTTTTCCTAGAAAGGTATTTTCCTGCTTCCAAAGCTACTCAGATAAGAAGGGAAATATCGTTTATTCGCCAAATGGTTGGCGAAACTTTATTTGAGGTCTGGGAGCGATACAAGGGATTGGTGGCGAACTGTCCACATCACCAAATCAGTTATCAACAAATACTCCAGTACTTCTACGAAGGTCTCCTTGCCATTGATCGAAATCTCCTTGATGCTGCATGTGGTGGTGCATTTATGAGTAAACTGCAACAACGGCTAGAGAGTTAATTGACAGTATGGCAGCGAATTCTCAACAATTCTACAGCCGTTCAGACCCACTCGTCAAGAGAGTTAATGAGGTAAGTGAATCTTTTGATATTCATCATCAATTGAATAACCTGACAGCAATGATGCAACAGGTATTAGCAAGCCAGGTGTTACCTCAACATTCAGCATACAGAGAGATCAATGAACAACCTAATGATGTCTTTCCAAATCAGCAGAGGCCGAGATATGATCCCTACTCTAGCACTTATAATGCAGGATGGAGAGATCACCCTAACTTTAGATATGCTAACAAGCAAGCTGAGGTTCAACAACCTGTTTTCAACCACCAGAATGGGTATCAACAATAATTTCAACCATCACAGCAACAACAAAGCCAAGGTTCTAACATGGAAGACCTGTTAAAGGCATTCGTGCAAAGGACCGGTTGAAGGATTTGCAAATGCAAGTTAGCACTATGGCAAGTGAGTTGAACCAGTTGAAGTCACAGAATAGTGGAAAACTCCCTTCTCAACCTATCATTAATCCAAAAGAAACGGCCAACGCCGTGACATTGCAGCAGGAAGAAAAGAACAACAACATCACCAAGTCAAGTTCAGCTGAACCTGACATAAGACTCTTCCTAAAACTAATGAGGTACCTAAGAAAATTTCTAAAACTCCAGTTTCTACTTATGTTCCTCCTTTGCCTTTTCCTCGCAGGTTTATTACTTCCAAAAAGACGGAACAAGAAACTGAGATTTTAGAAATTCTCAAGAAGATTCATGTGGATATTCCATTTGTAGATGCTATCAAACAGATTCCCCAGTTTGCAAAAGGTACTGAAGGATTTGTGAACCAAAAAACGAAAACTCAAGGGTAATGAGGTAATGAGTGTCGGGGAAAATGCCTCTGCTATCTTGCAGAAGAAACTCCCACCAAAATATAAAGACCCATGTAGTTTCGATATTCCAGTTGTTATTGGTGATACTAAATTTAGCAAAGCTATGTTAGATTTAGGGGCGTCAGTGAATATAATGCCCGCATCTATATATGAATCTCTTAATTTAGGTCCGTTGAAAGAAACATGTGTTGTTTTACAATTGGCTGACCGTTCTAATGTTTACCCTAAGGGTGTTGTTGAGAATGTGTTTGTGCAGGTCAATCAATTGGTGTTTCCAGCAGACTTCTCAGATTCATCCATCCCTTTGCTTTTGGGACGACCCTCCATGAAGACGGCTAAAACCGTCATTGATGTAGATGAGGGGACGTTGACAATGAAATTTGATGGAGAAACAATACGTTTCAACATTTCGAGACGATGAGATATCCTGGTGATGTCAACTCTTGTTTCTCCATCAATGTGGTTGGTGATTTAGCTCAACGGATTTTCAGAAAGAGACGACAAAAGAGTTCAAATATTTGCAAGGAAAAGAATAAGGCGTATCATGGTGACAAGATTTCTGGGAACCACTTTAGTGTTGGACAAAAAGTTCTTTTATATAAATCTCGCCTACTTTTATTTCCTTGTAAATTGAAATCACATTGGATAGGACCTTTTATTGTGCTAACTGTGTTTTCCAGTGGTGTAGTAAAAATTCTGAGTTTGTCAACGGAAAAAAGTTTAAGGTGAATGGCCATCGTTTGCAACCTTACTGTTAGAACGATATCCCTCTGGAGGAGTCGTAGAGAAACTACGTCGGGCCAACGACGTTAAACCAAGCGCTAAGTGGGATGCAACCCATTGTTTGTAATTTCTTTTATTGTTTTGTTTGTTCTTTTGCAGAGATACAAAGATTGTGCTTAATGGGAGTCAACCCATTCGATTTCGCTTTGTGGGACAACCCACCGGTTCTACCCGTACTTGAGTTCCATTGGACGAGTCAAGTCACATTGATGACAATGTAGAGTTAAAGTGTGGGAGAGGTAAGTCTTTGTTTCTCACTAAAAAAAAAAATATAATAATAATAATAATAAAAAAAAAATCTAGAGAAAGCTATTGATGATGCGGTCGTTCGCAAAAAAGACAAATATTTAGAGAAATGTATTGCTCAGGGATTTGGTCTTGTTGTGCTGGCTTTCCACTTTAGGGGAATTGGGTAGTGACACTGTGGAGTTTCTGAAGAGATTGCGCAATTATGGCTAGCTATTACCGTCCCTAACATTGGCCCAACAATGAAGCAACAATCATCCGACAAACGAAGCTTCATGGCATAGGCAAGAGTAGGCCAATGTGCATGCACCTAGTGACGGTGTGTTGACATGAGTCCAAGAGCATGAGCTTGCCCATCTCAAGGGATATGCAAAGGACTTGACATAGGCTATGAGATGGCCTAAGCACTGATCCAAGGCCATGACCAAGGCTTGGACAGTATATGCGAAGTTGGTGATGCATGTGGCATGCATCACCCTTGTCAAAGTACTTAGCCAAAGATGCGTGTACGGCTTGGAGCGAGTTGTCAGCAGCAATGCAGGCGTAATGGCATGGCTTTACTCTAGCATATGCGTCCTAGAGAGTAAAGGCCAAGGCCAAGCAAGTTGTGGAGCTTAGTGATGCGATATTGGTGCGAGATGGCCCAAGGCGACGGTTACAAGTCAAGTTATGGCTTGGTACGTGTGGCCAAAGTATGTAGACGAGATGAGACGGTTATAAAGTGGATTTGTGGCCTAGATGGAGGACAAGTAACCATATGGGACAGATGTAAAGCTGTTGGCCCAGGGTTTCTAGGAACTGGTCAGTTACAAGTCACTTTAGTCAGTTATTGACGGTTACTTTGGACAGATGGCCTGTCCAAAGCATGTGCATCAGTTATGCATGAGTTGGTCAGTTATCTTCTTGATATAAGCAAGTTTAAGCTTAGATAGGCAGGGAGAGCGAGAGAAAACATAACAGAGAGTTAAGTCAGGCTTTCTATTGAGTGTTAGGCATAAAAACAGAGTGTAATCTGTAAGCCAAGGCCAAGATGGCCTGTTTTGGTTGTACTTTCCCTTTGAAACAATAATAAGAGTTTATTGTGACATACATTAGTGTTCATTGCATTGTTTATCCGTGATTTGATGGTATGGCAGGAATTGTAAGTAATATGGGTTGTTTATGATCAAGAGAGAACAAACAAGAAAGAAAGATAGAAGACTTCCGTTGCAAAGCTCGAGTTTGGTACGGCTGGTTGTGTAGGCACAAACTTATAAGGCTGAGTACTATTGGGTGAAGCCTAATTCACGAGAACCACTAGTATTGCCGGGTCAATCCTTAAGTAAATTGCAAGGTTTTGAAGGCCGCGAATTGAGGGTGTGACAGTTCGAGTATCAGAGCGCGTTTAGCTCTGTTTTTGTCGAGTTTTTGGCTGTGTTTGGTAGATAGTCAGTGTATTTGTTGGATAATACACAAGTATTTCTTTCTCTCTCAAGCTATTTTCCTGTGAACAAGCAAGTGCTACGTTTTATCTCGGAGAAATTGCATTAGAATGGGTTTTAATGGTGATTTGATCAACGAAGAACTACCGGGTACGTTTGATCAACTCGAGGAATATGGCATTAACGAAATGGCCATGGAAATTGGTGTTGATGTTGATGCTATAAACATTCATGTTGTTTCTGAGGAAAAACAAAGGCTAGACTTACTCGAAGGAAGAACGTCGGATTGGTTTACAACATTTGATGAAAGAGTGGGGTCGTTGGAAGACAGAATTTCTAATGCCGCATTGTCAGGTTGGGAAACTAGCAACGAAGTTGCTGGATTGAAGGGTCAATTCAGTGATGTCAAGTCCATACTAACGGAACATGTGAAGAAAATGTCAGAGGAGATGACAAGCCTTCACAAAGTTATCAATGCTGGAGCATTTTCAGGGGCAAATGTAATCGAAGAGAATAATACTCGAGTCCAAGAACCAAAAATGTACATGGGTTCCAAGAATGCTAGAGAAGTTGAGAACTTCTTGAATGATGCTGAGACATACTTTGAAGCTACTGGAATCAAAGGAGAAGAGATGCCGACTCTCGTTGGTACATACCTTGGAGGTGATGCCAAAATTTGGTGGAGAACCATGCTGCAAGAAGAAGAAGCCGCTGGATTTTTTAAGCCATTGTCATGGGATGACATAAAAAAAGGATTGAGAGGTCAATTCTGGCCAAGCAATGATGCTTGGTATGCAAGGGAAAGCTTACGTAGGTTAACAATGACGGATACACCACAGGCCTATGCTAATAGCTTCTCTTCATGGGTCAAAGAAGTACGCGGAATAAGTAAAGAAGATCAGATGTTCCAATTTATGTCAGGTGCAAGAGCATGGGTTAACGCAGAACTTGGAATATGCAAAGTTCAGCACATTGACGAGGCCATAGAGTTGGCCGAGAACCTTGCCGATTATGCGCCAGCTACAGATTCTCACGGATCTGGTAGCAAGGCCAAATCTGATGACAACAACAGATATGATGAGCCAACAGATGAGATGCCATTCCCTACGTCCCGGAATTACAAGGGATGTTTCATTTGCAAGGGTATGCATTTTGCAAAGAGTTGTCCACTCAAGGCGAAACTTATTGGACCAAGTATAGATGATTATGGGGATCATTCCAGTAAGACTCGAGGTGAAAAAAGTGAAGGTGCAAGAAAAAGACCTCGCAGTGAGGTCGTATCTCGCTTTGATCATAAAAGAGACTAAGCCAAGACTAAGAAGCGTGTTGATGTCTCCATAGGCAACACGAAAGGAAGAAAGCATGGGTGTTTTCTGACTTTGTTTATTTAGTCTTTTTTGTTGGTTAATGCAAACTCTGTGTGTAGAATTTGGTTGTACAAACTTTTATTTAGAGTCTTCGAGTTTGTATAGAATTTGCTTTGTTAAAGAAGTTTTAGCTTTCAAAATGATCACGTTGGATCATCATGTAAGGGTACATGTTTCCGGTTATGTAAGAGTAGCAATGAATGAAGGTGTTTTCGCTTATAAAGCCTTGCCTCTTTATTTTTCGAAGTAAAGCTAATTCATGGGGAAAGTGCTACGTAGCATATTAAGCCTAAGATATGCAATGATCAGATAAAAGAAGCTAATAAACAAAGCATGGAACAACAGTTCGAGTTGACGAAATGATATTGTTGTTTAGGGGAATTGCAAAATAATGCACGACAGCAGATGGGCAGCAACGGTGCAAGCAATACAGCAAGTAAGAAGTCATTCTGTCAATATACATGAGTTAGGGAAAACTCATGGCCTTGGAAAACACACTATATCCAAAGGCCAAATGGCGATGCAGTTCAAAGAAGTATTAGGAGACGTATTGGCTTTAAAGGCAAAGCGCAATGGACGGTCAAAAGGATTGGCCAAATGAAATGTCCAAAAGAAAGTTAGCCATAACTTAAGCTAATAGGCTATGCAACTCAAACAGTTTGCCTTAGGCGAGTCAATAAGAGATTGGCACAAGGAAATGTGCTAAGCGCATAACAGTTGGAACAAGAATAATGCTTATACTTGACCATGACATTCAAGGAAGCGAGTTCTTGAGTATGTTTGCAATCATAGAATGGAATACAGGTATACCAAAAACCAATATGCATTCTATGCGAAGCTTGACGGAGGGCCATGAAGGAATTTATTCCAAGACGGGTGTCAGCAAAACTGGTTGAAAAGCGAAGGCCAAGTCGCAAATAAGTCCTGGTTGGTTGTAGGATGCAACCAAAGTCGGAAGTTTGAAGGCATGAGACTAAGGCCATGATCATGACTGATCAAATAGGAAGAAAGCGACAAGATGGACTGTAAAGACTGAACAATGCTGGCCTTGTGTCAAAACTGTGTACACTTAGGCACAGATGACACTTAGGCGATTCAAAGGCTAATAAATAAAAGTCTGGCCAAGACGAATTGCAAGTTTAACACTTGGGTATTGATGCATAACTAAAGTTACAGTGGAGGCGTAGTGCACGACGTCAAAGCAAGGCTCAAGCAGATGAGATCAATGATAAGGCAACAAACTAGGTGATGCTGCTACAGACTTAAGCAAGGCAGTTGGCATGGACGCACCTTTAAGCCAACTTGCGTGTTGAGTATCAGGAAGACCTGACATGGTGTAAGCAGTGCTGATTTGATCAAGTACAAAAGTTTACTTGATTGCGTTCATCGAAGACGATGAACAAAGTGGGTGGGGGAGGTTTATTACCGTCCCTAACATTGGCCCAGCAATGAAGCGACAATCATCCGACAAACGAAGCTTCATGGCATAGGCAAGAGTATGCCAATGTGCATGCACCTAGTGACGGTGTGTTGACATGAGTCCAAGAGCATGAGCTTGCCCAGCACAAGGGATATGAAAAGGAATTGACATAGGCTATGAGATGGCCTAAGTACTGATCCAAGGCCATAAGGCTTGGACAGTATATGCGAAGTTGGTGATGCATGTGGCATGCATCACCCTTGTCAAAGTACTTAGCCAAAGATGCGCGTACGGCTTGGAGCGAGTTATCAGCAGCAATGTAGGCGTAATGGCATGGCTTTACTCTAGCATATGCGTCCTAGAGAGTAAAGGCCAGGGCCAAGCAAGCTGTGAAGCTTAGTAATGCGTTATTGGTGCGAGATGGCCCAAGACGACGGTTACAAGTCAAGTTATGGCTTGGTACGTGTAGCCAAAGTATGTAGACGAGATGGGACGGTTATAGAGTGGATTTGTGGCCTAGATGGAGGACAAGTCACCATATGGGACAGATGTAAAGCTGTTGGCCCAGGGTTGCTAGGAACTGGTCAGTTACAAGTCACTTTAGTCAGTTATTGACGGTTACTTTGGACAGATGGCCTGTCCAAAGCATGTGCATCAGTTATGCACGAGTTGGTCAGTTATCTTCTTGATATATAAGCAAGTTTAAGCATAGATAGGCAGGGAGAGCGAGAGAAAACAAAGTAGAGAGTTAAGTCAGGATTTTTATTGAGTGTTGGGCATAAAAACAGAGTGTAATCTGTAAGCCAAGACCACGATGACATGTTTTGGTTTTACTTTCCCTTTGAAACAATAATAAGAGTTTATTGTGACATACATTAGTGTTCATTGCATTGTTTATCCGTGATTTGATGGTATGGCAGGAATTGTAAGTAATATGGGTTGCTTATGATCAAAAGAGAGCAAACAATAAAGAAAGATAGAAGACTTCCGTTGCAAAGCTCGAGTTTGGTAAGGCTGATTGTGTAGGCACAATCTTATAAGGCTGAGTACTATTGGGTGAAGCCTAATTCACGAGAATCACTAGTATTGCCGGGTCAATCCTTAAGTAAATTGCAAGGTTTTGAAGGCCGCAAATTGAGGGTGTGACACTAGCCATGATGCGAATGTCATAGTGGTAGACTGTCTTTTTCATAGGATTGGGGTTGTTGTTCAAAAAGGGATTGGAGCCCAGCTTGTTGCTAGGCTTCCATCTAATTCTTGTAATTCTGTTGATTCTGATTCTGATTAATAAATAAAAATCCCCTTAAAAAAAAATAGTGCGTTTGGTTATTCGGTGGTGTTGGTTTTGCCTTACTGGGTTGGTGCAAGCCCATCGTGGTTGGGCTAATGTTGTCACAATAATACAAGGGACAGTGGAAATTTGAGTTTGGTCAATTACAAGAGAAGGGAGAAAGAAATGAAGACTGACAACAACACTCTTTCACATACATCTAAATTTGTGGAGTTGGGAATTCCAAGACTTGAGTTTAACTGGGGACTCACGAGGTCAGAATGGGTCTAAATGAAGAGTTAAAGCAGTGACATCAGTTCAAGAAAACGGCTACAGCTATAACAACTGACTACAGCAACAACACAACAAGAGCAACACTTGGGTTACGGTTTTGAAGATATTAATGAGTGGTTCATTGATTTTGGATGATTAGAATAAATGGGTTTGTCTGCGTATAATTCATTTGCAGGGATGAGGAAAGAATGTGCTCAGAAAACCAACAGAGAGTTCCATTTGTATTACTACACTCACGCACTCAACATATTTGTGAAAACGCCTGAACCAGAGTTTGGAAGCTGCGAAGGCGATAATTTTGGGTCTGCTTGAGCACAAGAAATTAGAGAAAGAATGCGGATTTGGAAATGACGACAAGGTATGGGATGCTATGAAGGGGTTTACTGTGAAGTCTTGATTTGTGATGTTCTACGACACCATGAAAAGGAGATGTCAGTTGAGGAAGCATAGAAGAGACGGAAGTCGACAACAGGTTGCTGGTGGTGTGCCATGATTCGTGGGTCTATGTTTGAGAGGTGTTGGACATGTTTTAAACACGAGATTGTATGCTTGGTTTATTACAGTCTTAGGCAGTTTCGAAGCTACATGAATGAAGCTTGTTGCCATGAAAGATGAAATATTTGCTACTACAAGGTTGATGATCATAACGGAAAGTTTACAAGTTGAGAAAAAAGGTGGATTATTGGATGGGCTGTAGACTAAGGGCAGCTGGGCTCGTGGAGTTACTGGGCTTGATCAAGTTTAAAGAAGGAAAATGAAAGAAAGTTAACTGGTGGTTTTTCTCGTCAGCGACAAGGAGCTACTACATGAAATAGTTGTTGTCCAAAATTTTGGAGGATGGTTTGTTTATACTTCAAATATATATATATATATATATATATATATAAAAAAAAATTTTTTTTTTTTTTTTTTTTGCTTGAGGACAAGCAAAGATTAAGTGTGGGGGAATTTGATAGGTGCTCAAAACACCTATTCAAGAGTACCTAATTTATACACTTTAGTCGGCTAATGCCTCGTACATTCTTTATTTTACATCGTTTTCTATTTTGCAGGTACTTTGAAGTTTAATAGTATAAAATGAAGCAAATAACAACTTAATTCATCACTTTATCGGGGCAGGCCTTCTTGCTTTGGCACACACGGTTAAGAGGACCTGTGACATACGTTAAGGGTCATCATTTCAAGTTTAAATCATATGCGAGTGTTTTTCGTTTCAGTTTAATTTTAATGAACTCGTTACTGCGAGTCTTTACCACCGGTTAATGAGAGTAGAACAAAGGCTCGATGGTTCATTGGCAAGGATCAAAGTCAGCCGAAGACTGAACTGGTTACTAAGGGTTAGAATTTCGACAGTGATGCTTCTGGGAACTGACATAAGCTGCCATTTCTCGTTGAGTGTTAGCCAGGGTTTCAAGAGAAAGTCGAAGACAACACAAGATTGGGTTTACGCTAGGATCAATTTGAAGTCGAAGACAACAAGGTTTGGAATGGTTTCAGCTTAACAAAACAGTAAAGATATAGGGAAGAAGAGTTGTGTTGCTGTGTTATGCAGTGATTTGGTGGTTGTATTTGGAGTGGTTTAGGACACGATTGAATCCTGGTTTGGGTTAGAAACAATGGTTTGTGTGTGGGTGATGTTCTGATACAAGATATTGCAAGGAAGAAGCATAATTGAGCATGGAGGAAACCAACAGTAGAAATAGCTCTGTCAAGAGTTTCATGCACACCATGTGTTTGTATGAATGCCTAAATCAGAATAGTAAGGAAGAGGAAAGTTAACGTTGATGTTAATGATGGAGATATTGAGATAGAATTAGACAGATGAAATGGGCAGTTTACTGGTGAATTGGGACAGAAGTAGAATCCATAGAAGGTAGACTCGAGTTGAAGTCTGTGGGAGAAACTATGTATGGTCAGCTCTCAAATGAAGAAGGAGCATGTGCGATTCGCACGTTTTCAGGTATGAAAGAGAAGCTACTGTCAGTTCCGTGGAACTGACAATGGTAAAGCTTTTGGCTGGAGTTCTGGCAAGCCCATTAGCTCATAAATTATCTTTTACACGGCCAGAACATTGGGCGTGAAGGATTTGGATTTCTGGCAGGTGCTATATATGAGGATTAGGTCGACAGTTTGAGATCTTTTTGGACGGAAAAGTAAGGGTTGATGTGCACGGAAGGTAGAAGAGAAGTTGCTGCGCGTTTCGAATCGAAAGCTCCAAAACAGTAACAAGGGTTTTTATGAGTTTCATTATTTTCTTTAGATTTTATATTTGTTTTCAATAAAGCTATGTCTAGATAAACTCTTATATGTTGGTTAAGGATGTAGTCGGATATCATAAACATGCTACTTGATTGATTTTTGGAGTTGTAATTATTATATTCATCATCGTTCTTATTGTGCGTAATAAATGCATGATTGACGTATTGCATTATGGATGGATGTTAATTGATTTAAGTTGCAAATTAAATTGGTTTATGTTCATATCTATTACTAGAATTAGGTTTTGAGATACAAAATATCGATGAACCTATTTACAAGTAGTACACTATAATTCTTAATGCGGTGATAGATTTTAGGAATTGTATGCGGTGTATACCATCTTTCCACGGTAAAAGAAGACCACCACTTAGACCTACAGGATTTGAATAGCAAAAATTAGGATAGTTGTATTGCTTACAATACCTAATCATTTTCTTATCCTGATTCTTTATTTTTGATATAGAAATTATATCTGGATCATTTGACCTCACTAGATCCCTCAAGTGATATTTAGTATGCTTATTTCCAAAACCTTGGACATTCCATGCTAACACTTTCATTTTTCCTGTTATTTCCTTGGATTTTTTGCCAATGTATGTTACTATGCAACAAGCTAATGTGTAAAATGAGATGGATATGTCTGAAAGAACTTAAACAACAATCAGAGTAATTTAGAAAAGATGCAATTGAAAATTTATCAAAATTGTTTAAAAGTTTTTTAGGAAGAAATTTTACCATGCCAGCAAACACCCTTTGGTTCCTTTTTTAGATTAATCCACCAGTATCCTTATCTGAGTTAGAACCCTTCCCAACTTCTGCATTCACAAATATGTCATTCAAGTCTCTTCCATCTCCCATTTGAATCTCATCATCACCACTCTGCACATCATTATCAGCTGCCAAAATTGTTGGATTGTTATGTGTGGTAGTTTGGTAATGGATGATACATTGATACTTCCTAACTAATCAGAGCTTTATTTACAGTGATTTCTTTTGCTTCTTCTCTTTTCACCATCTGCATTTTCCTTTGAGTTATTTTTAAGGATTTCGTTTCCATTCTCAATAGATAAAAAGGCATCCTCACTTCTGGAGCCCCCAAGTTGTTCCTCATAGGAGTCCATAAAGTCATGCCCCTCTTCAGTTTTTGCACTCCATTCTTCAAAATATTCATTTTTCATAGCCTCCACCTTCAACTCTTGAGCAAGTAGAGGACATGGTTTATCATTATGATCAATGAAAAAGAACTCCTTACAAATGTTGTAGGGTTGCTTAACAAAATGGTACCGTATCCATGTTTTTCCTCCACTCGTTGTTGGAACCCAGCCTCCTCGTCTTAATGGTTCATTTAGCTGCACTTCCACAAATACAGTTGTGAGCAAATTACCTCAATGCAATCTTCTTTTTAGTATGATTCTTTTGCCAATGTTTGTGCATACTTCAGCTACCAACTCTTCAGTTGGTAATACTGAAAAGACGAGGGTACCGAGTACACCACCAATCTTTTATTTTAGGCAACTTATAATTCAAACCTTGAACGGTTCCTGTAATGAAGAACTCAAGAACAAAATCTCTTTCGTAAATGATTGATTCACACAAAGGGATTCAATACAAAAGACAATGTTAACAACCAAGTACGATACTTTAATTATAAATGACAAGT
This sequence comes from Papaver nudicaule, assembly GCA_023529015.1. NCBI lineage: Eukaryota > Viridiplantae > Streptophyta > Magnoliopsida > Ranunculales > Papaveraceae > Papaver > Papaver nudicaule. The sequence goes on from JAJJMA010066376.1 coordinate 20,176, forward strand.
CAAATATAATGCGGAAATAAAGTAAAGTACACACAAGAATTTTGTTAACGAAGAAACCACAAAGTCGTAGAAAAACCCCGGGACCTAGTCCAGTTTGATTACTCTTAAGATCTAAACCGCCAACGCACCTACTCTCAGACTTCGGACTAGTTGGTGTAAAAAATATGACCCTAATACGACTATTAGTCACAAAGATTTCCCCTTAGTAGTCCTACGCCTCCATCCACAACAAGGTGGTCACGCACATGTACTCTCTTAAAGAAACATACGTCCTTTATTGTCTTCCCTAAGAGTTGCTCCACAGTCATTTGTGAAGACTATCGCTACCCGACCTCCAATTGGACGACTACAACCATATAGACAACAACCAAATAGCGGCAGGTCAAACCACTAAATGATATCCTTGGTAACTTAACAAATGTTTCACCGAAGTCGTTTTACACCAAGAGCGAGGCCATTTAAGTTTACTTGGAAATAAACCCCTCGAGATATCAAACAAGGTTTTGAAACCAAAACTCTCGAAAGAGCAACCTTGTCGTCCCAGTTGGAATCAAGCAATAATGGATGCAGTACAATATGATGTGATCTTGAAGAACATGTACCTGCAAAAAAAATATCAAATAACAACGATCTTGAAGGTTAGGCACACAAACCCAAAGCGG
>JAJJMA010066382.1:0-13383 GCA_023529015.1 Papaver nudicaule
ATTCTACATAACATCTTTAAGTTTTTGTGCTCCTACAATCTTGTTTGACAACTCACGTTCTTATTATCTTCTTTGGCGTGACATGTTCCATTAATATTCTACTCCTATCTTCTTTGCAGCTTGCAACAGGTACAGGTATTGCTCCTTTCCGTTCATTCTTGTGGAAAATGTTCTTCGAGAAGCACGAAGACTACAAGGTAAATTATGAGTGTCTGCCTAGTAAAACTAAGATATGCCAATTACAATTCGAGTGAGTAGGATTCTCAAAAATGCTAAATTAGAGACCATCATGAATGTAGGTGAACCTAAATTTTTGCACTGATCAAGCCACATTGTAACTGTAAACCATGTGAACTAGCTGCGCACTATCTTTGTTTTCATATATCTAATAGTGATTTCCAGTGAATTTCTTTGCTCACGGCTTTATGGTATTCTGCAGTTCAATGGACTAGCTTGGCTCTTCTTGGGTGTTCCCACAAGCAGTTCTTTGTTTATGAGGTTCTTATCAACAGTTGCTGATTAATGTGATTGGGTTGATACCCATATTCTATTTTTGTACAGGAATTTCAGAAGATGACCGAAAAGGCCCCAGAAAATTTTAGGATTCTAGGACTGATTATGTTCCTACAGTTAGTCAGTCATCTCATGCAATGAATTTTCCTGGGACCTATTGAGTTTGAACTTTACCTTAGCAAGTGTTAGGGAAGTATTTGATGGTGTTGCTCATATTTTGTTATAAAGTTTTAATGTTTGAAAGTATTAATACTTGCAGATCTTGAACTGCTTATTCTTTGAGTCGGCAAACCTTTTATCCTGATTGCAAAATAAGAGGTCAAAAAGACTTACTCTGAATTGGTTGTGTGCAGGCTTTCATCAAAGCGCAGAAACCCATGACATAATTCAAGAGGTCTCAATTCAAGATCAAGAGTAGGAGAGGTACTATAGACTCATATGATTATTGATTTTATTTCTTATAACTTAGCATAGAAAATTTACTCGATCTGATGTTTTGGTTTGCTGGCTCAGGTATTTGTTTGGTTCGCAGGCTCAAAGTTCACGATATATGCGACAATAATCATTGGTAATTCTATGACTATATACGCATAGAATGTGGCAGATATTAAGTTGCTGCAATGAAGACATTTCTTTGAAGTTCTAGTACGTGGAAAGGAAGTCCCAAAATTTGTTCTTGATGTGAATTACGTTTTGTGCTTTTTTGTAGTTTAGTGATTACTTCCAGCATAGACTCATAACTAAAATTGCCTTCATCTTCTTCTTTTATATTACTTTGTGATACTTTGAAACAATATCTTCATCTTTTGCATATCATTTCTACAGGTCCTACTCGTCCTGATAAGGCTATGTCATTGTTACTTTTTCTGCAATCTGCCCTCTTTGAGCAGCTCTCAGTATAACATCTTCGACAACTCTTACCTTATTAGGCTTCATTAAAGCAATTCGTGCAACTGTTCAAGTAAGATAATAGCAGGACAAGGTAATTTTCTTTTGGCTGAATTGCCATTGTTTTACCTAAATTCCGTTTTGTTATGATAACCTTAGCACCATCTACGTTATTCTAAGTGGCATTATGTGTGGTTAATGATGATAAAATTAGTACTGAATTTGTATTGTTTGTTGTGCAGGTTGGCAAATAGGTCACGGACAGGATTTTGGCATCAGAGCTTCCACTGCCTATTAACAAGAGTCATTTCAGAGAATAGCATTGGCTTTATCTGCAATGTTTTTTTTTCCCTTGATGTTAGTCTCCTTTAGTTTTAGTTATGTTTTTTTTTTCCTTGTCTCCTTTAATGTAATTTGAACATAATACATCAATATATGTCAATTTATTTTAAACTTAAAAATGTTCCCAGTTTAATTTAATTTACATTTTAACCACCGAGTAAACTCTATTTACAGAATTTACAAAAATAATATATAAAAAATAATAATAAAAATTTCAGGTAATTTAATATTAGGATTAATTGACATACATAGCCCGTCGATAATTTTTGACAAACAGAGTCTATCGTTTATCATAACTCATAAACGATAGGGTTTCCCTGTCGTTAAAGGTTTTCGACACCGCTATTTACGACGGGTCGTTTGACGGACCATCACCGTCAATAATCTATATAAACGACGGGTTCTGTCCGTCAAAAAAGGTAAGTTCTGGCGTAGTGTGCATAAAACCAAAACTTTCCATTCAATAAACATGAAAAACCAGCCATAAAACAGTCAAAAGACAATGGCAACTTAAGCACACGAAATAAGCACAATCCTACATTCCAAGATAATAACAGGAGATACATGGTCTCAAATAATGGTCATCACTGATATGGAACCACTTAAGCTTTACTATGTTTCAAGCTAAAACAACAATAATCTAAAGAAAACACTTGTTTTCATAGATCTAAAGGAAAAATCATATGAAATCATGTTTCAAAGACCATATGAAATGAGATTCTGGCAAAATAATATTCATAATCACTGAAAATCTGCAGAACTTGAAATACTAAGAACATGTGATTAGGAAAATACAGATCAAATCATGTTTCAAACTAAAACAACCCTAACCATCATTTTACCAAGAATAATTTCAACAAATCCAAAGAAACAACAAAACCCTAACCCCTAGAAAATTCAAAATCAAGAAAAAAACTCATAAAACATGTGCAATACTTACCAAAAGAAAACTTCAGAAATTGTAAATCATAAATCGCAAATACAACAGGAATCAGGGGAAAGAGAGCTCACCTTTGCAAAGAAAGCTCAGTAGCTTTCGATAAAAAAAAACACAAGGATCGATTCTACTGCAACACAAAAGATTCGAAAGAGATATTAGTAAACAAGTAAATATCAAAAATCAAAATCAACAAATAGGAAAAGGCTAAACAGAAGAGGAGGATAGAGCAAAATCTCACCTCTTGGGAGGCGCAGCCGAACAAAGAAAGTGTTATGAAATAAAAACCCTAAAGGAAATTGAGTTTTATTTTTGGACTAGGTAGGGCTTCGGGCTTCAGATTGGGTGAATTTGACAATTTTAATGGGCTTGAGAATGTACTGGGCTTGAGAATGTACCACAATAGATCATTAGAAACAGTTTGAACCGACTCGACTCGCGAGTCGACTCAACTTGTTTCTAACGATCTAAATCTTTGTGTTTTTTTCTGCTTCTCCTCTTCTATCTCTATCTTTTCTTTGGTAAAGATCTTTCTTGCATCTTTTTTTCTTACTTTTTTCCTTCTTCTCTTGTTATAACTCTATGAAAATATGTATGTTTTCTAGACTCCATTCTAGAGCTTTCCTTTGGTGTTATTTCTCTTTCTATCTCTCTTCTTTGTTCTATGCATATTGGAAGTTTAACCCTTTGAGTTTAGTCTTTTTTTCTTTCTTCGTCTCATGAACAAATGCATTTCTCTTCTCTGGTTTCTCTTTAATTCTAATCATCGATTTTGGTTTTTGGTTGTGTTTAACATGGAATTGAATTGTTATATTTGAAGAAATCATCAACTGTAAGGTATAATAGTTGTTAGATTGGGTTTTCGTTGGTTTTTTTGGGTTTTATTGACATGATTTGTTCTTATAACATGGTTTTAGATATGAAATTTTCCAAGGATTTCTAGTTAATGTTGTGATTTTTATTGTGTTTTTTTTTTTTAAATTGGGAAATGATTTTACTGTAGTTATTTAGGTTGCAAAGTCGAAGAACGCAAAAAAACTTATGATATGACAAAACCCTAGGGTCTAAATGATATTAATTGAAATGTCACCGTAATAATCAGTATAAATGATGAAGACAATTAAATCGAAACTGTTATGTTAAGCTGAAAAATAATAGAGATGTCCTAGAAGATTTACGTGGAGTTGGATAGAGAGAGGGAGAAAGAGAAATAACACGAAAAAAGGAAAATTTATAGATTTATTGTAAGTAAAGAGAATTTAGAAGTTGATTGAACTCTCAACCTAAAAACATATTAATTACATTATTTCTTAAAACGTTCAAAAAAAATGATAAGAAACACCTCTAAACCATAAGTGAGAATTTTGTTTAATCTCTCACGCTAATAACATATTCATTGCGAGCATACACATATATTGTATTTTATTTTTTATCTCACTAAAAATAAGATATATATAAGAAATAAAATGTAAGATGAATCGTCGAGGTGGACATACATTGCTTTTGATTGAATGTATTTTCTTTATATATATATGTCTTTAATTCAAGATATACTTTTGTAAACAAAGATTTACAAAAATAACTACAACAACAACAGCAGCAACAACAACAACAACAACAAATCATTGATATTTTTCAAAATAAAATAAAATAAATCATTGATACGTTTACTATGTAGTACACGTGCATGATGATAAACTTGAACCGTAGAAACAGTACAATGATTATGTATTCTAGTACCACACAAAGTGTGGCATGCAAAGACTATTACATTGTCAATTTTATAAAGGATATGTGGGATAGACTAAACTAAGACATTTCTCTAACAATCACATGCTATGATATGCTGGTGCATAAGTCAAACGCAGGCATCAAGGTATCCTATTACTTATTGTAAACACTAAATAAGATTTAAGATCTAAGATTTTAAGACATTTATGAATATTTAAGAAGCTTCTGACAAATGATGTCAAATGGCTAATCAACCTCATTCATTAAGAAGAATCAAAACTATCTCCATAACCGCAACAACTCAAAATCAAAGCAACCACATTATAAATAAGATCTGTAATCGAAGCTTTCAAGACAGTTACAAACAATTTAGAAGCTTCAAGTACAGAGTTTATATAGTGTTTACCATATGTAATAGAAGCTTCTAACAAATGATGTTAAACGGCTAATATACCTCATACAGTAAGAGGAATGAATAATATTCATACTATAGTTCCTCAAAAAAATCTAAAGAATCCGAGATTGAATTATACCAATTACATACATTGAAATCCAAACAGTGCTGCTCTTTCAAAACAAACAAAATAAAAGATTAACTAACGAGTAACAATCAACTATTAAGATCAAATTAAGATTTGATTTAGGAGGACTATGTACAACAAGGAGAAACAACTTTGATTTCATAATATATAATTAATCAAATGGTTCTTTCTGTTCATAATTGTAAATACATAAAATAGGAGAACCAACATCATAGAACATGAGATAGAGAAGGACATGATGTGCTAAACATCTAGTGACACTGATATAAGTAATTCATATATAAAAGATAACCCTAAACATGATACTAAACATGATCTTAAAAACCCTAAACATGATACTAAACATAATCCAATCCAAAGTTACAGTACAACCTAGAAACACATGTAGAAAAACTGAAACCCCTAATGTTTGTTGGAGCAGCCGTTACATTGGAAATAGAACACAGAGGCAGGAAGAGGATGATTGATGGGCTGTTTTTGTTAATGGTACAAGATGATTATCCAAGTACGGACATGGGATGTGTTATTTGTTTGGTTGGCTTGTATGCCTATATAATTCTCTTGTTCGATATTCTTAAATTTCACATAGAATTTCCTATCTCCATAAGTTGTGTGATACAACAAAGGGCTAGAGTCCGATCTTGCATAAAATATGGCTACACGGGCATAAAACCTGAAGTCAAGATACACGGGGAAGAAGCTGGTCATTAGACCAATAAATTTTTGAGGGAAATTTATAGATCAGGAAAGTTTATAAATAAGTCAATCTGTAATGATAAATACTTAAGACATCACCTACAGTTAATTAATTTTGGTCTTGCACAATTTATTGTACTGTTATATTAATGGATGACCTCCAATTTCTGACATTTTGTTTGATGATATCTCTACGATTGAAATCGTTGAGACTCCTAACATCAAATACACAATTTTATATTCCTTAAAAAATTGAGCCTCAAGAAGAAGAATCCCCCAAAATTAAACCCTTAACTGATTTTTCCTTATTTTAACAGAAATTGTATTACGAGAATACATGATGCTATTAGAAGCAGAAACAAGTAGAAAGTCAAGTAAAAGTTATTATGCACCCAATGACTCGAAGTTTCAGCCAAATCAATGTCCAACAATTTAGCCTTAGCGCCGAGAACTTTGGAAGCGAGTTTCTACTCAAAAGTATGGATAAAAGCGACTAGTCGATAACCGAGGTACCTGAATCCTTCCCGTCTTGGAAGGAAAGGCTAACTTAGGCTTATAAGCAAGACCTAGTTCCAAACAAAGAAAAATTCCTACTAGTCCTGTCTCGAAGCAAGGGGAAACGACTGGCCCAAAACAACGAGGAACAGAGAGGTCCGGCAGCCCAGTCTACAGTCCCCTGAGAGTTTCCGTATCGAAGTGTTTTTCCATGTGGGTCAAACATAATGGCGCTACGTTTACATAACAAAAGACTATTCAACTTAACTTATCCTTCAATCCTCACTCTGCCCCCACTAGTTCAAGAGTCCTAGTCGATTATTGAAACACATTCAATGTTAAACCAAACATATGAAACATGGTTCTCAGTTTGGAATCTTACTCTCACTCATTCACTGAAAATATTTGGGTTTGCTTTTGATAAAAAATGGTATTGTATGACCAAGTTTGATTAAAGTGATTGCAATAGAATTTGTAAAGACACAACAATATTCTCTGATTTTGGTTGACAGTGCAATAATGATGAGGTCGTGCTTGTGGTCTTGGAAACACTTTGGGAATGCCGTATCTCGGGTCTTAAACAAGTGCTCTGCTACCTGTTTTGTTTACTTGCTTCTTGTAATAATTTTGGATGCCTCAAAAACACTAGTTTAACAGGATAGAGTGAGTGACCAGAAGAAGAACAATTGTAAAGAGAAAGACTATTCATCGACTAGCATTGGTACTAAGCCCTGCACAATTCAGCCTCACAAACTAATTTTTTTTTATCTTACATAGATTTTGGTACCCCCTCAAAGATTTAGTACCCATAAACAGTTTTGTTGGTTCAAATTGAAAATGCAGAACTACGCATGAGATGCAGTTGTTGACCCATTAGTTGAGAGTCATCTTACAATAAAAAGAGTCGTATATATAGTGTATGGGTCGTTTATGAGTACACTACTACATCATTGATCTACTACTATATTTATTTTAATTATCGTGTCTCCTAATTGTCACAATCCAAAAAATGTGCTTGTCAAGGGGCATCATCAAAAGAAAATGACAAAACGTAATAGTCCATCCATACAAAAGAACAAAGATTGCGACATCTAATCTTGATATGGTATCGAATTTGATGATTCATAGATAAACTTTTCTCAAGTTTCTAATCGATTTACATAGAATTGAATCGGATTTAGTTCCAAAGGCTAGAGAAAAAGTGTTACAAGTCATGATACATATATTTTTTTCATGCTTTACTTTTGTTAAGGTTGTAAAAGAAAAGAGTGGTATTACAAACCCAATTAAGTATAATGTGCTTTGCGGTTTACAACTTGACCATAACCATTCTGATCTCTTTTCCAATAACGCAATTAAGTCGTCATTCCTCCACAAATAATAGAAGATTTTTGTTAAAGGGACAACATAAACGGATCTAAGGAAGAGAGCATAATTGTAGTCACCTCACTAACTTGGACCAGATCAATGATTTGTATTATTCGGACAAAGCTAACCTTGATAACCACACAGACACGCACACCATTAGATTGAATTAACCCTCTTTGTAAAGAAAGATAATAAGAAAAGTTGATTCGATTATTTGTCATTATGATCATAATCGTATCTTTATAAGGAGACTATGATGAACCGGATAATTGGAGTTTACCAAATCATCTATATGTCTCATTTAATCATAAGTAAAACTGATTCATATGAAAAAAACATATTGTAAAGAGTGCCATGGTGTTGTTTGAGTTAAACTCATATATTGTTCAGTGCATATTACAAAATGATCCTACTTTTGCAACCCGATTTACAAAATGATCATACTTTTAAAAGTTCTTTACAAAACAGTCACAAATCCGTTAAGTAAGGGGTTTTGAGGCATTAAAAATTAGTTGCCAGTTAAATCCGGTTGTCAAAAGTCGTAATTGTCCCTAAATAATCGTTGAGTTTTGCGGTTTTGAGCTAGGGTTAAAATCAATCATCCAAGGATTTATATCTCGAGGAGAATGAATGGTGTGATTAAAACCGTAGAAATTAATTAGGGAAAACAAGTTTTGGTTTTCTCTCTTTCTCATTTTTTGTTGCCGCTATTTTTTTCTTCTTCTATGTTTTCTCTACACAGAAAAAATGGCGACCGAGTTTCAGTGAGGATTAGATGTGTATGCAGTGAGAAGCAAGAACGATGGTGTTTAGGGTTAATTAAGAAGGTAGTTGTTGAGGCAAATAGAAGGTGTTTAGGATTCATAAGGAGTGATAGATGAAGAAGATGGCTACTGGGTGTTGAAGAACATAAGGAACTGAACCAGAAAGTTGTATTCTAACATCACGAGGTGGGTATTCAAACTTTTTCATGAAGTTAATTACAAACCCTAATTTCAAAAATTATGGTTGATCGATTTTCCGAAACCCTAATTTTTTAAATTTGGGGATGTATTTTGGAGCCCTAGTTTCTCAATACAGTGTTTCTGTTTCAAAATTTTAATTTTATGATTGGTGTGTATAATTTGGAATTAAATGACTGTTTTCAGAAACCCTAATTTTTCAAATTTGGGGATTTATTTTGGTGCCCTACTTTTATCAATTTAGTGTTTTGTTATAAAAAAAAATATGATTAATTAACTTTTATACTGTTAATTCATGGTTTTGTTAGCGATTGGTGTGTATATTTTTGGCTTAATTGATTGTTTTTATATACAATTTGGCAGTAACTGAGTAGAAAAAATGTGCACATAAAGGGAGTTCAGGTGGTGGGTTCAGATTCAGGTGGAAGCGGGTTCAGATTCAGGTTCTAGGTTGTGGGGTTTCGGGGTTTTGGATGTTCAGGGTTCAAGCAGGGTTTCAGGGTTCAGTTCAGGGTTCAATTCAAGGTTCATGGTTGAGTTAACTTATGTGGGGTTGAGTTAACTGGGAGGGTAAGTTTGGAAGAAATATTCATTGTTGTTTTCAATTTCGTTATGTCGGATGTTTTATGATTATATTGAAACGAGTTTGAAAAGTATGACTGTTTTAAAACGAGTTTGATAAAGTATGACTAATTTGTAATTGACCCTATTATTTATTGAACGAATTGGTGTTTATATCATCACATGACTAATTTATTAAGAATGGCTTGGTATACTATCGACCCGACACTTAAACTGGCCTTGCAGGTGCTTGTGGTTTTATATCAAATCCTGGAGAACATGTCAATGTAGGTTAGTAAACAGACCAGAAGAATCCTCTCGGTTACGTTTCAATTTTATATTTAACAATCTAGATTTTACTGCATTTGGTTTTGTTTGTTAACCACAATGAATGCACTCTGGGGTTCATTCTATGATTTTTCAAATTAATGCAAGTCCGTTTTTTATCAGAAGACTAAACTTTTCTTCTCAAACATTTTATGCTTCGTGAAACTTCTAATGAAGGTCCACTATATAGAACAGTGGTAACCTACCCTCCCAACTAGCAGGAGGTCAGGGGTTCTACCCCTTATTGTATCAAAAAATATCTTCTAATCAAGGATTGGGAGAGTTAGGGTTAGGATATGTAGAGTTAAGTCGGTCCTAAGCTGGGCTTAATAATACTAGCCAATGACTTAGTTGGTTAAGAGTTTGAGTATTGTTTAATCTCAAACTAGTCGTCCAAGTTAGAGTTTAGGATAAACTTAACTTGTTAGTCTGCAAAGAGTTTAAGATAAACTCTAATTAAAATACTTGGGCCTAAAGTTAGGATCTTAAGAGATAAGTTAGGAAATCCTAATCTTGTAGGCTAAGTAAATAGACTTCTATATAAGGAGGTCTACGCTATGGGATTACCCATGAAATTCCATATGGATTTCCAATGGAATTCGTCCCACCTATTGGGGTGGTTATGTGAGGTATTTTGGAGATCTCGTTGGTGTTGAAGACATGTCGTACCGGAGTACTCGAATGTGAAGCGATGTTGATAAGACATCGATAATAAAGAGGAGAAGATCATCTTGGAGGTACTGTATTAGATTATTGTTGTTGAGCTTTGGCGTCCGGAATATTCTATATCTGGGTGTGCAAAGAAGATCATGTCGGTGTGAGAGAATTCCGTAAACATTCTCTTAGTATGAGCGAAGGCTATACTTTGGGTGTAGACTATATTCTAGGGTTGTAGAACGTTTGTGGGAGTCTTACAATGTTCGGTCACATGGAGGCGATTCGAAGGATTGAGGATGTCGTCAATCATATGTGTAATACTTCGTTGTTGGTTCTATAATAACAAGTCGAGTGCACGTGCGTTGCACGTCGGCAAAAAATGTTCTTTTTAATTCGGTGGGGCGTATTCCTGCTAACAACAATAACAACAATAACAACAACAGGCAATCAAAATTTCTCTTTGATTCACATCCATATCCATTTGTATACTCTATCTAATTTCCAAACACAAACCATTACATTTCCAAAACAAAACAACTCATAGCAGAAAGATACAAAATAATAACAGGAAATGAAAATTTCCATATCATTCCAATTTGTTTCCATGTGTACCTACGTATAGCTGGTCTGGTCAATAAAGAGTCATGTCAATGTAATTTTGTTATTTTTCTTTCAGGAATTTCTACATATTGGCAAACAAAATCCAGTGAAAAATGTAGGAAATGTTTTGTTATCCAGCCCAGAGTGCAGGGTCATTCACTCCCCTGTGAATAAGGAACAATATAATCAGAACCACCAAGGTCTTGCTCGAAGGGGTAAGAACTGATGCAAATAAATGTGAGCATGTTAATACCATTCACAAAGCGAGTAGAAAATTATGTGACCTGTGTCATTCAAGGCTTCACGCAGTGGGGAATAGCTGAAAATGGAATTTTTTTCTCAATTACAAAGTTACTAATAATATAACTATATAAGACATTGAGGAGTTACCTGGAAATACTTGGGAGGCTCCTTTGAATATGAATCACCTTTCTTGTAGTGCCTCTTAGGATCTCTCTCATTCCTTGACTGCAATATCCACAACCATGGTTGTTACCAATCATCCTTCCATCTATTTCGGGTCATACAGGGTTTACAACCTAGGTGGTACGCTGGTTTGAAGTATTGTTCATATATCATCCATACAGCATACTGCCAAACATTTACAGAGTAATACCCACCCATAGTCCCATACTAACCAAACATTAACCGAATGCACGAAAAATAATTTGTGAATTGCTGAATGTGTGCATGCATATGATCCACACTATTGGATAACATTCATTAACCCATAAATGTTGGCCATGGAAGCAGTACATTCGCTTGGGGTGTGTGTGGTCGCATAAGACAAACTATAAATCAGTATGTTAAGTTGCTAGTAAATTACAACTGACAGTACGAAGTAACAACTTTTAGCAGTGCTTATGAAAGGTTGAACATTCAAATGATTTCACTTTATGGTCATTTTTCTTACTATGACAGTACTAAGCAAACAGTTTTACATTTCTGAGGAGCATCTGTAACAGAAGCAACCACTGTAAGTCGACAAATGTTACAATCGTTTCCTTTTGTTAACGCAAGGATTCACATAGGACTTGAAGGCTTATTGAATTATTGAGATGCAGGAACCAGATTATGCTAGTAGTACCATTGTGACAATATATCGTTGAAAATTTCCCACCAAAATGTTTGTACAGTTATATCAATTGTGCGTGGCTAAGCTGCCTTAGTACAATCCAGACTGAATAAATCATATTGAGATCATATTTCATACCAACCCTTAAAGCTAAGGAACATTGATCTCTTTTGAGCATTTATACAAACAACTAATGGTCAAAAATATAATTTTCTAACACTACAACTAAAATATCTCTACAGCTAAAATATGTGATTGACGTACCTGTAAGCCTCATTTTCAGTTGTTCTAATATAAGCGAATACGGCATTTTTTTATTTGATTTGGATCAATTGAGGTTAATGCAATGAAGAATCGTAAATTGAAACAGCTTAAGTTTCTCCTGAAATTGAATTGATCTGGACTAATTTGGATTATTGAATTCGAGTTTTCATTATCTTGAATTGAGAAGTAACACGGAGATTCGAAGGAGCAAAGAGATTCGAGAAGAAACATAGTTCACCGAAAGACGAAGATTTGAGAAGCAACCAGGGAAGAAACGGTAGTTCTCTCAAAGTTAAAGAATTGATATGAACTTACCCTTGAGTTTCATAGCATCTACGAAAACCTTAAGGGAAAATTGAAACAATGAGGGGCAGTGGCGTCATTTCATCGTTGACGAAATACAAAATAGATGGACGACTGTTATCAATAGTTACGACAGATCCAACGATTGTTATGAATAGTTACGACGGAAACGTTTGGACGGGTTTCAAGCGATCTGGCGGTTACGATTTGATGGTGAAAAAATGAACGGTAACGAAGGGTAATGGTTTGCTTGCCTTAAAGAGGGGGGATATGAAAGAAGTCGTAGCCATTTGGTGGATGTAAACAATATACACACGTTGTGTATATTTTTGAACCACATTAAAATCTGTGAGTACTTTACTTATTGCTTCTGTATGTGTTTGCATATGTGTGTGGTCCTTTGTTATCTTTTCTTATCCTGGATCAGAAGGTTCATGGAGCGATCCGAGAGATCAAGTGTTTCTTGTTGGCTAGTTTGTTTCCGCAAGTTTAACTAGCATGTAGATAACTCTGAACCGAGACGATTGGCTTAGTCAAGGAGCCGATTGTGCCAACAATTGGTATCAGAGCACTAGGTTGGATAGAAAAGTTTGAACGGTAAAAGTCTTGGGTTTTCTGGTTGGTAGACTACTTCGAAGACGAAGGTATATGGTTTCGTCAAATATGTGAGGAATTGATGTCACCAGTATACGAAGATGCAATGTTGGATGTTATCAAGTATGTGAGGATTTGAGGTGATGGTTAGGTTGATTCAATTGATGTATACACCGATTTGTGAGTTTATCAAAGGTAATTTTGTCCAACTCATGAAAATTTATAAAATTGGACCGAGTTAACGAGTCAACTACAATTTTCTCGCTCTTCTCGGACCTAGTTTTGCTCTCCCTTTAACAAAAATCATAATAGATTCCTAGTTGTGTACTCCAAGTTAACCGACTCCTTTAGATTTTTAGATTCAACACCAGTTTAATCCCATTAGTCATTTCTTCTCGACATTACGTACTTTTGTAGGTACCAGAAATCTGAGGGACACGTGGCATCATCCTAGGGGTGGTAGTAAGTTAGTGAATACACCAAGAGGTATGGGATAATCCCTAAAAGTAACTGACCGCACCCCACTTA
>JAJJMA010066382.1:13393-37379 GCA_023529015.1 Papaver nudicaule
TTCATCTAGGACCGTTGGGTGTGATCTCAGAGATATCTAGACTCACAACTTTGGTAGTTATGATGATCTCATTGTTTCTAATATAAACAAACATTTCTTTAGCCATGCTGTTTTCATCTGTCCCAGATCATAAATGAAATCCCGCATCTTTACCTGTGAAAACTGCACCACATGATGAGCACCAAGACTGTTCGACATAATATATAAGAAGCGAAATGTGGGCTTTCATTTGTGATTTACCCATGAGACACACCAAGTCATTCGTCTACGTCGGGTATGTATTTGTGATGACCTTATTTGCTTTAGTGGGTGCCATGGAATGCCAGTGGCAATATCATTTCCACGCCAAATTTATGATCCATTTGCCAAACAAACCTTGGCGATGACCTCACCACAACTTGTGATAACTCATGACAGAATTCTCATCTCCAAAACAAATTCAAACAAAAACATTCATTTCCTAGAGTTAAGAGAAAAGATGAGAAAAAGGAGAGCCAATAATTCAAAAGTGTAGCTCACTACTACACTGTTCGAATCTTGGTACGTTTTGGTTGAGAATGCCCGTATGGGGAACAACCATTACGAATCTGCTAAAACGCACTGCTGCTTCTTGCTTTAGTTGCAAAGCAAGATATCACTTTTGCTCGTGGTACCAAGTTACTTTTTCCATTTCAAAAAGATAAGCACATTTGACTTTGACCAAAAATATAGAAAATTAATAAAATTAATATTATAGTTATTGTTATTATTTTTTTTTCTTATCAACCAATGAAACTTGTTAACAATAAACCAATTATAAAGAAAAAACAATAAAAACGGTTTTAATGGTTAGTTCATTAGGTTCTTTAATTTTCGAAAAAAAATCAAACGTGCCTATCTTTTTGAAACGGAGGGAGTACACAAGCAATGATTCAAGTGATGCTTCAAAATAAAAGAAAAACGATCCAAGTTTTTGTGTCCTCATTTTGACTCACTGCTTTAGATTTCCCTTGGTCTTTTCTTTGTTGTTGTACGGGCTGAGTTTGGTTTTGGCATAATAATAATAATAGAGTACAGACCCCGTTTGGTTCAGTCGGTGGAATGCGTTGTCCAAAGTCTCGTCTCTTGCCTTTGATCAAGAAAGGCAGTAGCCAGTAGGTACGAATCGGAATGTTGAAGCTTTTCCTCTTAATATTATTTACTTTCACGTTTCATTTCCCGCTCTTGTCAATTAACGTTATCATTGGTAGCTGGTGGGAAACTAAGAATCCAAAGTGGAAAGTTATTACTATAAAATTTTACACTTAGGCTTAGTCTAATGGTCATTCAACTTCCCTTAAAAAGTTGAATGACACATCAGCAAATTCCCAAACTAAGTCTAATGGGAAGTGCTAGACACATCAGCTAAATTCTACTTCGGCGCTACATGATATAGCGTTTTGGCGCTACATGATAAAGCGCAGATAATCTCAGCCATCAGATCTGGAACATATGTTATTAGCCATCAGATCTAATAGAATATTCGTTTGGGCGCTATATCATTGAGCGCGGATCCACTTTTTGGGCGCTACATCATTGAGCGCCTAAGTAGCAATTCAACTTCTACTTCCCTTAAATAAGGGAAAGGGAAGTTGAAGTGGGGGAAAATTGGGGTTTAGGCAACGCTTTTAAGGGAAGTTGAATCCCCATTAGACTTAGCCTTACACATGCAAACATGGGGGTCTACTGAGTCTTCATTCCATGCCAACCACCCATCATTCATCTCTACTAACCAAGAATTCAATTGCTGAAAATTGATGAACCTCCTCCACTCTTCCATCTTAAATTGTGAACTTTGCCACCACTAAACGTGCAAGCATGAAAATTTGACAGATTGTCTTTCTCTCTCTTTCTCTCGCAGCCATAAGATACAGATACAACGGTCACGGGATGCGTGTGCATGGCTGCTATCACGCACGCGTTCGCGTGATAGCACGAGTCTTTAGGTTATGTACAAAATCCAATGGTAGGTACTCATGACTAGAGGAGCCGTGTTAGCGTGGGGGCGGTGGTGAAAATATGTACTAGTTGTTGTTTTGTGATGATTACTATCCCATACATTCGTAAGGTCCTCACCACATTTATGGGGCCTTGAAAAAATTATAGTCGGCATGCCGATATTTAGCTTAACCTATGCTGAGTGTTGCTTAACCCATGTTGACTGTGTTTTTTTTTCAAATCCCCTACAAATGTGGTGAAGACCCAATCAAATCTTCATATTTTATGGTTTGGTCCGTAGCTCTACTTAACTTGTATAATGTGCACATACTAATAATAAAGAAGACACTACTTCACTTTAGAAATCCTAAATATAATGTGTATATGTCGAGTAAGTATATTTGCTACATAGCTCCTTAGTTGCAAGAAAACCAAGTCATTTTATATATTAGGAAAATGACTCGTATGATGTTAAATCGCGGATCGAAAATTTATAATAGGACCTTAGAGCAAAAGCAGTGCTGGGTCTCAAATACCAAGTGCCAAATATGGGTTTGGTTATGGGATTTGGTGTGAAAATCTACAGCGCTGGGAGCAAACCAAACCAAACCAAAAAGTGGACGTGATTGTTATTCACGTTTGGACCAAAAACGTGAATGTTATTAACGTGATGGAAATTTTGAAAGTGAAACGCATTTAAAGGTCACGCTTTCTCCAGTTACGTGATTTATATTCACGTTTTATGCTTGGCGTGATTTATATTCACGCTGGGCAGATACGTGAATAAAAATCACGTCCAACCAAAGCCATACCAAACCCAAATGCTATCCTATATTTGGTGTAAAAAAGCGACTTTTTTAGGTTTGGTGATTTGCTCTCCCTTGCGCTGCCGATGGGGTATACCCATATATGGGATTTGAGACCCCCCATTGCGTTTGCTCTTAGAAGTGAATCACTAAAAGATTTATAGGTCTCTAAAATGATACAAACACAAAAAAAATGTCCTCAATTGTTGAAATCGTGACCGTGGACCATTGCTTAGTCCCTCGGAATCGATACTTGGATGCTTGGGTCGTTCATCGGAATCATGTTGGTGGATTTGAAATTTCAAATAATTCAGTTTCCAGCCACACGGTGCACACACATGTGACATGTGTACATGATACACCAAAATCAATCCAAAAATTCGGACTCACTAGCGTGACTTAACCAATGTTTGGGCCAATAACATGTCATAGCCAACAGGCCCAGCTGAAACGAACTTCGGCACCATTAAAAAAACATGGCCCAGAATTGTTTCCCTCCGATTGCCTTTGGTCATTGTCAAACAGAGATCTTCAAGTCCGGCAATTTCCCGACAAAATTTCCGGTATGTTTCCGGACAAGATTTCTTTTACATTTTCACCAAAAGAAAATTTCTACTGAGTCTTCATTCCATGCCAACCACCCATCATTCATCTCTACTAACCAAGAATTCAATTGCTGAAAATTGATGAACCTCCACTCTTGACTCTTCCATCTTAAATTGTGAACTTTGCCACCACTAAACGCGCAAGCATGAAAATTTGACCATGTACTGTTTTTTTTTTTTTTTGAAGAAAAGCTGCATATATTAACATCAAAGCATTACATAGGTGTGTACATCCGTTGATATGATGGTTCCAAAAACAAAGCAAACAACATCTAAAACAACTTCCAAAAAGGATGTAATGCTCCTAGTTACCATTAGTGTCGAAAGTAAGGTCAAGTAAACGAAACTAGATCGAATCCACGAAGACGAGAGCCGGATGCCCACAAAACCATACCACTGAAGTGAAGGTCTGATTATTTTATTTTTGTTGAAGGTTGGAAAGACCCAAACAGGTAAAAAAAGTAAAAAACTACAAATGAGGAGAATGCTCATTTCAAACATGAGTGATGCAAGGAGGAGGAATACATAAAATAAAGTCCTCAACCATTGGTTGTTTTGTGATGATTACTACCCCATACATTCGTAAGGTCCTATGTTTTATGGTTTGGTCCGTAGCTCTACTTTATTACTTGTTTACTTCGCATATACTAGTAATTGGTGTAAAGAAGACACTGCTTCACTTTAGAAATCATAAATATAATGTGTATATGTCGAGTAAGTATATTTGCTACATAGCTCCTTAGTTGCAAGAAACCAAGTCCTTAGTTCTTTTTCTTCTTCAAAAATGACTCGTATCATACGTTAAATCACGAATCGAAGACTTATGATAGGGCTTCAGAAGTGAATCACTAAAAGATTTATATATACTTGTCTAAAATGCCTGGCGTCATTAAGGCCTACTAAAAAGAATCAAGGCAGATTTCAAAAAAAATTCAAAACTCGATCACCCGGGTGTAATTAGGCTATCCCTTATCTCAGTGTCTAAAATACCCCCACACATATTAAGCTACCGATTAACTCAAAAATAGTTACCGATTAAGCTAACCTAACTACAAATTAATCTACTTAGCCACCGATTAGCTTAGGTTGTTTTATTTTTGTTATTTTGAGAGAGAGTTAGAAGAAGAAGAAGAAAAAGAAGAAGAATTTTTTTTTTTTTTTGTTGAGATGGTTGTTTTGAGTGAGATTGAGCGGGGTGAATCTTCTTCTCTTGAAGATGATCATGCTGCGAATTCCTCTTACGTTAAAGAAGCCATGGATTGTTGGAACTCTACCATTCTAGAGAAAAGCCATGAACAAGAGTGTTTGGAAGAAAATCAAGAATCAAAGAAGGGAAAGGAAGTGAACTCGACTCCAAATGATCAGGTAGTTCCCCATTAGCTTGTAATGGTTGATTGACGTATGAAAAATCAAAGTTTGCATGCTTTGAATGTTGCAGTTAGAATATTCGGTAGATCCAGACCATTAATGGAGCCACCGAATATCCCAACCACCATCCGTACATGCACAATAAAGTAACCATTCGGTCGCTCGAAATCTCTTCTAAGCTACCGAATGTATACTCGGTAGACTTCTAAGCTACCGAATGTATACTCGGTGGCTCAAATTGTTACCGATTCATATTGGTTTTTGGTACAGAATATTGGCCAAACCTCATCTATATTCGGTGGCTTAATTAGCTACCGAGTGATTCTTTCCAGTACTACTCGGCAGTTCATATATTTCATCGAGCTACCGATTGTTGTTAGTTTTCCAATTTAGTTGACTAATGTTTTCAATCTTCTTTGTAGCTTGTACCCTTTGGGGGCCTTCCCGAGGATGATGTTGTTGAATATGATTCATATTTGCGACCCGATACCTCCTCACACTATCTAACTGACTTGGTATGCCTCCTACACTTGTATTTATCTATGATTTTATCCCGTTTGGTTTGGTTTTCTAATTGTTGTGACTTTCTCGTCTAGACATGGAAAGAGAAGAAAGATGCACAGGCTTGGCTTGAGGTGCGTGCAAAAGAGATCATGTGCGTAGTGGTTACCGGTCGACAATCAAGGTGGAATAGGTTTGAAATGATTTGTGAGTGCGGTAGGAAGGATGAGAGTCATAATGCAAAGGGTTATAAGCCTATAAAGAAGACCGACATGATCTACGATACTCATTCAAAGAAGACCGATTGTCCGTTCAAGCTTCTTTATAATCTAGGACGTGATGAATTGTGGAGAATAAAAGTAATGAATGGTTATCACAACCATGATGCTCCGGAAAGTCTTGTTGGGCACGTTGCTTATGCTAAGTTGACTCCACCTCAAATGGATCTTGTAAGGGCGATGATGAGCACAAGTACCGGCAATCAAATCCTCACTATGATAAGGAAGCAAGACCCCAACAACTTGTCTACTTTGAATGCAGTTAAAGCCGCGCAAGCCATGTTTAGAAAGCTGGATTGGGATGGTCGATTGATTATGTCTCAATCGGCTTGGTTATGCGAGCAACACAACTACACAATGAGAAGACAAACCATTAACGGGGAAGTGAAACGTATTTTTTTGGCGCATCCGAATATGATTAAACTTGCAAGATGCTTCCACCAATTTTTGTTGATTGACTGCACATACAAAACCAATAAATACAACATGCCGTTGATCAATATTGCTTGCCACACATCGGACAAACAAAGTTTCACCGTGGCTTGGGGTTTGATGGATAGGGAGATCGAACCAAGTTATGTTTGGATGTTGAACAAGGTGAAGAGTATTTACAATCCGGGTGAAATTCCAAACGTTTTCGTTACGGACAACGAACAAGCCTTGATGAATGCCATCCAAGAAGTATTTCCTGGTTCCCACAATATTCTTTGCACTTGGCACATCCAGTGTAACATCAGAGCGCGTTGCAGAAAGCATATTCAACCGAAAAGGCGTCCAAAAGGTGCGGACATTGAATTAGAGGAATGGGAACGTCTTAGTAAACTCACCGATACACAACGAGAGGAAGAGGAAAAAAAGTTTGAGGAGGAGTTTAAGGATGGTCACCGATTATTTTTGCTATTTCAAAAAGGATGGGATAAGATTGTTTGGTCTATGACCGAGGCGGAGTATGAGCTGAACCTGGAGGCTTGGATATTCGAGTGGAGTCAGAACCCAAAACACAAGTTGGCAGTAGAGTATTGCCAAAAACAGTGGTTGCCACTAAAGGAGATGTTTGTCCGTGCATGGACATATAATTATAAAAACTATAAGAACGAGGCAACAAGTTTGGTGGAGGGTCAACATGGGAGACTGAAAAGAATTCTTCAAGGAGGTAAAAATGGGGTTGTGTCGCTCCAACATGGTATTCACGAGTTCACCAAGCGTGATTTGACCAAAATAAAGGTAAAAATGGAGTGGAGTAGGCAAAGATATTTTAAAAAGTACAAAGGTCATCCACTTCTTCGTGGTTTAACTTCTAGAGTGTCGACATGGGCCATAAATCACATGATGAAAGACTTTAAGTGGTATATGGAGCACGGTGTGCCGGATGATAATTGCAATTGTAAGACGATGTCGGGGATCGGACTACCTTGTCCGCATAAGCTTGGTAAGTACGTACACAGAATTGATATGAATGACATTGATCCATTTTGAAAGCAACTATCTTTCACTCCAAATCCCTCAAAGAACCCCCAAGTTGCTTTTATGGAAACGCCATTGCGTCATCGGATCGCTACAATGTACGACGAGAACGATTTTTGTCAAAAGCAGAACCTCCACGACGACTTGGAGGTGGCAATGCACCCCTTCTTAAATTTAGATAAAGAACCAATGAAGCAAAAGCCACCAGGAAGACCGCCAACCCTTAAACCAAGAAAACTAGAAAGACTGGAGTTGAAGGATATGAAGATTTCGGCCACAAAGCAGCAGAATTCTTCTGAGTGTGATCCTTCTCTGCATGAGCACACAGAAGCTGACTTTGCACCGGATCGGGTTCCAAAAAAAAAGGGGACGACCCATTGTTGACAAGGGAGAATGTTCAAGGCAAGTGAAACCAAAGTCGTCGACAAGGGAGAGTGTTGGTGATGTGTTGGTAACAACTACGGTACGTCCTCCCATTCTCTCTCAACATTATTTAGAAGAACTTCCAAAATGTGTACGGAAGTTTGTTTTAGCAATCGATGATGTTCCACGTGATGGAAATTGTGGTTTTCACGTCGTTGTGGAGCAACTTGGAATACGCCAACAAGTTTTTGTCGACAACCTCACTCCAGTGGGATATACAAGGAAGCAGATGGGAGAGCAACTCCTCAATGACAAGGAATTCTATATTGGAATGAATTTGGAAGGTAATCGTAGGGATAAATTGAAACAATTCAACGATGATCTTGCCCGTATTAATGGCCGAAAGAATATGAAGACGGTTGTTCCCAAGTATTGGATGCGTATGCCATGATGTGGATATCTAATTGCGGACTCATTCGATTGCGTTGTCCATTATTTTTCGATTGGGATAGGTCATTGTTCGACTTTTGTACCTACAAGATCGGTTTGTACGGAGGAAAACGTGGGTAGAAGAGTCGTCATAGCGTTTATAGGCCCCGACCATTTCATTGGTTTGAGGTTAAAAGAAGATTGTCCCCTACCTCCCATGGCAGGGTATTCAACTCATCTAATTCAACGTGGATTTCTTTAACTCTCTTCCAAAACATTGAGTGGCGTTCTGCTGGTCGTTCAAGGTACACTGGAATAAACGATTTGATAATCATAAGCTCGTCTTCATTGGTGAAACAAATATAATCACCCATTTTTCTTGAAGATAAGTTTTGGTTTTGAGAGGGCAAGATCAGTTTTGGTTGAGTGGAAAAAACGGGTGCAGAAACTAATCTTAAATAGAGGCACCAGCCCCAACGGATACATTTGTCATTAAATTACCGTTGTGGTTGAGAGTTACGAGGTACATTCGGTAGCTACATATAGTTACCGAATAGCTATAAAGTACAAAATTTGAAAGTAAATATATTCGGTAGGCAGTAAAAACATATATACTGCCGAATTTTAATTCGGTAACTCCATAGTGTTACCGATTAGCATGTAAACAGAACTAGTAAGTGGCGTGTGGATCATTGACTAATAGCCAATCGGTGATGAATTTCGTTGAGTGCTTTAGCAGCATCTTCAGAATCCATCCATGTCGAAATCTGCGAGCCCCGTTCCGCTGCCTCCATAGCGTCTTGAAAGGTCAAGATTTCGAGTACGAACCACATTATGCCGAACTAAAGAGTTTCCTCATTCGCTGGAATGTTTGTTGATTTAATTTCAATGTAATCCATTAAGTTGTTAGTTAATGAAATTTTATTTGTCTAAACCAGTAGTGTAACTTATATTCCTTGTAGAACTGAGGGTCATTCCAACTTTTATGGTATGCAATACATACTCGGTAGCAACAAAATGTAACCGAGTAGTGTATCTTCTAACTGAACTTAGGAACTCGGTGGCAACAACAAACAACCGAGTAGTGAATCTTCTAACCAGTACTCGGTAGCAACCACATGCAACCGAGTGGTGTATCTTCTAAACAACAATAATACTCGGTAGCTTAAAAATGCTAACTAAGTGGCCGATTATTCCTATTTCTAAAGACAGAATGACAATTGCAAAACCAGGTATACGCGGTAGCTTCAGAAATTAAAATTAAGCAACCGAGTAGTGTTTCTATTCTGACAATAGAGTGTAACAAACGTAATAAAAAATGAAATCCGAACACATTAAAGGGATAAAACAAACAAATGCAATCCAAACACATTAAAAGTCCAACATCTTTTGAAGTAAGTTTAACAAACCACTTACTTCAATTACCACGGCCACCACCACGGCCACCACCACGACCTCGTTTAGAACGCATTATCTTCGGGATTCGCTTAGAAGCTCCACCTCTACCACTTTCATCAGCATCGTCTTCTTGATCAGCACTGGTTGAATCCAACGGACGCTTGCTCCTCTGCAATGGCTCACTAGTCTCTCCATACTGCGTAGCATATGCTTCATTATCAAAATTTTTGATAAGTTCACAGGTTTCTGTGATTTTTCTTGTCCTCAAAGGCTCTTTTAGCATGAGATGTCCCATAAGAGAGGTAGTTGCAAACTCAATTCTTCGTTTCTGTATGAAATTCAAAGCATAATTCAACACATTTAAACCATAATTTATAATTTAAACCAAAATTTAAGAAAATTTAACAAGAATACGTACCACTCTCGCAACCATAGCTTTGGGCAATCCCTTAAGGAGAGACCCGCAGGTAGTTGTGCCGCCACCCTTTTTTGGAGGTAATGTAGTTGAGATTGGCTGATTCCCATCGGAACGGATCACAAAGGGGTGAGAAACATTCCGGTACCATTCCATGTATCTCGGCGCCACATCACTCTGTCCCACAACCCATTCGCCGATATTCAAGATAAATTCATTTCTTACATTCCATTGAGTGGCTATTGTTGGAGCTTTGTGATGTTCCACCGTGATTGAATCTTCTGTCCATCCGCAAGATTCAATATCAACTTTGTTCCAACCTTCGCGCACTTGACTCCAAGGTTCTCCTTGTACCCGCCCTAGTTGACGCAGTACACGAGTTGGATTATACATCACATAGTCAAGAGGGTGCCATAAACCCCCAAAAAACCATCTCAGCGGGACACGGGATATATCCGGATTATCCTTCCATGGATCAAAGGTAATGTCATCAACCGTAATGTTGTCGAACTGAATCCGGAGGTCAATCAATTCTTGTGATTGGATGTGTTTTCTCGCCTGAGTTTGACCTCTAGTGTATATCCACCTCTTCCCATAACCTTCAGTCGATTCCCATTTATCATCTTTAGTTGCTCGCTTGATTTCCGGGAAATGTTCGTAACCCCAAACCTAGGTATATTACACAAAATGTTAGAAGTTGCAAGCGAAATACAAAATTGGGAATCAAGGTTTATGGTGGTAGAATTACCTGAAGTATAACAACATTTCCTCCAATTTGAGCAGTATTTTTCCTCGAGGCAGTCCTCATCTCCTTCAGAAGGAATGCAAGGCATGCAGTTCCCCAAGCGTAGGTCTTGACCTTGTCAAGATGCTCCATCAACTGTAAATGGTTGACATCGACCCTACTACCTGTCTTGTTGGGGAAGATGACACACCCAATGAGATAGAGCAAGTACGCCGTAGCCGTATGCCTGCAAGTTTCTTTAGATATCTCCAACCCCTTTTGTTCCCGCGCTGCAGTTCCGCTAAACTGCTCCCTTAGTGATTTAAGGTCGAGCTGTCTATTCCTGTATGAGGAACACTTTTTCCACTCCTCCTCATACTTATCCGGGCTCCAACCAAGGTAGTCAAAAACGAGACGGTTGAGCTCTTTCCAATCAACACAAGGGTCGTAGCCGTCTGCAACCGCCTTGCCCTCAGGCGAGAGTTTAGTGATAACGTGTGCATCTTCTGGAGTGATTGCCATTTCTCCACATGGCATATGCATAGTGTCGGTCTCGCCATAAAAACGCTCAAGGAGGGCTGATATGAAGACCCTATCATGGTCTATCATGGAGTTTTCAACAGCTGGCAACAACCCCGAGGCCTCCACATGCGCAAGAGCTCCGGAACAAAGATCTTCTTTGGGCCACAACTTCATTTTCCCCGCCGAAGATACAGGTTTCAGAATTCGAATTGCTTCCACATGATCCTAGGATAACAACATAAACATGACTATAGGTATGCAACAATAGGTAACCAAATTAATAACTAAAAAAAAACAAAATGGTTGAACCTCTTACCTCGGCACAATAGATTGATTGCGCCCAAGAGCTTTTGTAACCAAAAAACAATTCACCACCATCGTTAGGGGTTCCAGGAGGTTTTTCGTCATCGTGACCTGTGATCATTTTGAATTTCAAGTGGTCCTTACTTTTCTTATCAGCATTATCTTCTACTTGACCAGCAGGTTCTTGTTCTTCTTGTTCAATCTGAGTTGTAGGTGCAGGAGCAGCCCTAGCTTGTTTTCTACTAGCTCCACCTCTACCTGCACCACCTCCACTAGAAACACCTCTAATAGAGTTACCTTCAGCACCTGAAGTCCCTGTACTTGGAACACCCATATCTTGATTCCATCTCTCTGCAGCAGCAGCCCTAGCAAGCTTTTTAGCAGCCTTAGCAGCAGCAGCCTCCTGTTCTTTTTGTTTGCGGTGTTTAGCGGTCAATTTCTGACCCCCTTTAGTTCGTGCTGGTAGACTTTCCGGAGATTGGATATTTAGATTGTATTGTTCAGGCCTGTCGAATCGTCGCTTTGTTCTAATTTCCTTGGCCCTAATGTATACCAAAGTACAAAACAAAGAAAAGAAAAACTGTGATATCAGGTTCTAAAACAAAGTACAAGTGTCTAGCAACACTCGGTAGTACATGTAACTACCGAGTAGTGTAAAATGGAAGGCACAAAACACTTACTCGGCAACCAAAAAAGAAACCGAGTAAGGAGAATTGACCCTTGGTAGCTTGGAATAGCTGCCGAGTACGCATACTCCGTAGCTCGATAAATAAATGAGTTACCGAGTGCTGTTAAACCCTTCGGCAGCACAAAAATACTCGGCAACCAAAAGAACTACCGAGTAAGAAAAATTGTTACTCGGCAGGAGAAGTTGCTACCGATTATACCTTAAAAATTTTACAGATATGACTTATCATACTCGGTAAGTCAAAAGAGCTGCCGAGGAGAGTATAATCCATAAGCACTCGGTAAGCAAAAGAGCCACCGACTCTGTAAATTTTCATACTCGGTAGCTCTATAAGCTACCGAGTTAGGATGTTCATACATAAACCCTAGTTTTTCAGGGCGAAAAATGAAAACCCTAATTGCTAAATTCATACATAAAGCTTGAGAATTACCTCACTGAAACCATTGGTGGAACCACTTCGTTCAAAACAGCGTTCTCTCTATCATCTCCTTCGAACCAATTGGCAATTTCTGGGTCGGAGGATGAATGTCCGTCGTCTTCTTCGCCTGCAAATTCTCGTCAAATTGAAGGGGTAGTAGAAGAAGAAGAAGTATTTGGACTAGGTGAAGGAGGGGGTGCTGTCTCCTTTCCTTTAATCTTTTTCGGAGCCATTATATCAACGATGAATCGTTATCGAATCGACGCTTAACGACGAATAATCGACGATGAAATCAAATAATTAAAAAGCCACCGAATAGAATTGGGAATATGGGATGAGAATGGTGGTAAAAGAGAAGATAGAGAGATTTTTGGAAGGGGAATAAGGGGAAGGAGTGAAGAAGAGGAGAAGGTGAGGAGAAGGATTTTTGGAAATGTTACTCTGTAGGTTTAGGGTATATAATCTCTCAAGGGTAGTACAGACATTTTACGTATAAGGGAAAGGGTATAACTGGTTTTTCGCCCACCCATTTAGCCATCCCTTAACGCGTCAAGCTGGATGGGCGAATAACCCAAATCTGCCTTGATTCTTTTTGGTATGCCTTGATGACACCAGGCTAAAATGATATAATTACAATATAATGTCCTCAATTATTGAAATTGTGACCGTGGATCATTGGTTGGTCCCTTGCAATCGATACTTGGATCCTTGGGTCAATCATCGAAGTTTTTAGAAAGACCATTGGTTAGTCCCTCGCAATCGATACATGGATGCTTGGGTCGGATTTGAAATTTCAATCGATGAAAATTCAGTTTCAAGCCACAAAGTGCACACACATGTGACATGTGTACATGATTAGAGCTGCACAAGGAAACCGGTGAAAACCGAGAACCGAACCGAACCGGTGAAAACCGAACCGATTGAACTGAACCGACTGAACCGAGGTTAAGGTAGAACCGAACTAGAACAGGTATAAGGTATAGGTTTATGCTGTCGGTTAACCGAAACCGACAGAAAAAAAACCGATGATCCTAGGCCGTTAGATCTACCTAACCCCATTAATCTAAGCCGTTCATCCATAATATATTTGCATCAGAAAACCCTATCTCACTTTCAGTCGACCTCACTTCCTTCCTTCTTCTTCTTCTCCTTCTTCCCAAACTCCTCCTTCACAGTCACGACCATCACCAATCACAACCACCACGTCCATCACCAATCACAACCACCACGTCCATCACTAGCTTGTTATTCTCTTTTTATTACTTCTTCTTCCTGTTCTTCTCTTTTAATTACTTCTTCTTCATGTTCTTCCTGGAACTGATTTTTTGTGTTTGTTTTGTAGATTTTTCTGTGTGAGATTTGATAAAAGAGGAGCAGAAGGATAGAGTGGAGATTTCTCATAACCATAAAGACTCATTTCAATGGTATTTATTGATTTTTAATAAAAAGGAGTATGTTGGTTGGTTATTGTGTGATTTCAATTGGTTTGTTGATTTTTATGTTCATGTTATACTCAGTTCTGATCTTTGTCTTAATTGTTTTTTTTTTGTGTTTAATTTGAACTATTTGCAGAACCCAAATATATCATTTTGTGGAGGAGGAACCAGATCTGGACCGAGTACTTGTTGGATCTTGTTGAAATTAATTGTAAATCTGAAGTATCTTGTAATGGGTTTGTAATATATATCGTATATGATTTGAGATTGTTGTTTGATTTGATGTGATTTTTCTATTTCGAATTCATGTAGTAATTTGTTTGATTTGTAATTATTAGTCCTTGATTGTTTCTTTAATGCCGGTGAAGATAAAGATCTAGCTAAAGCAGTATTGAAAGCCAAGAAAGAACTTGATCAATTGGATGAGGTACTGATCTAAAATCAAATTTCTAGGTTTTTTTTTTTTTTCTGTTTTAGATTTATTATTTTTATGAACCGAACCGATAACCGTACCGAACCGATGGAAAACCGAAAACCGAAGGTTAAGGTTAAGGTTAAGGTTTTCAATCTAGAAACCGAACCCCCTTCGGCTTAAGGTACAGGTTTAGTATCATCGGTTCGGTTAACCGACTTTGTGCACCCCTATACATGATACACCAAAATCAATCCAAAAATTCGGACTCACTAGCGTGACTTAACCAATGTTTGGGCCAATAACATATCATAGCCAACAGGCCCAGCAGAAACGAACTTCGGCACCATTAAAAAAACATGGCCCAGAATTGTTTCCCTCCGATTGCCTTTGGTCATTTTCAAACAGAGATCTTCAAGTCCGGCAATTTCCCGACAAAATTTCCGGTATGTTTCCAGACAAGATTTCTTTTACATTTTCACCAAAAGAAAATTTCAACTGAGCCAGTCAATCAATTGACATGGGTTTTTGATAAAACTTATCCTTTGTATAAGAGTGATTCATATGTTTCTTCATTGATGAAGAAACATATGAAGGTGTTGGTTGTGAAGCTAATGGAAGAGTGAATACAAATCATATGATGTGGAGATGGCAACCTCATGGCTGTAACATCCTAAGGTACCCCCTTTTTTCTTTTCCTTTGTATTATTTTTTTAGTTAATGGGGTTCGAACCTCAAATCTCTTAATAAGAATGTAAATGACCAAGTAAATACTCATACAGATAAATTAAAAATTCATCTGGAAATATATAAATACACCATCAAAAAAAGGGACGATACGTGAAAAAACAAGACCCTAACATCAAATGAATACATCCTTATTACACACTGAATCAAGACCCTAAACAACATTTCTCAACACTGTGATTTCAATAATACAACCATGTAGTACTCAAAACAAATCAAAACCAAAATCCTATTTGAAATCATTTACAAAATCCAACTATCTTTCCTTAAAACAAGTTTAATCAAATTAATGGAGAAACATACCTCAATTACAGTAGAAATCTGAACAACCTAAACATTAAAACACCACCAAAACTATTGAGCTTATTTCATTGCCCTTCATACATACGCCTTTGTACAATATGTATGTGCATAAATAAATCCCATTGCAGGACTTTGCTATCTCCTTAATCACAAACGATTGCAGGATTTCTAATTTACAAATCCAAAAGATGAATTTGCAACATATAGTTGCGAGCATTTGGAGCTCAATGAGAAAAACTCCATAATAGTTTTCGACAATTTCATTGCAGTTCAATTGAGCCAAAAGCCTAGGACATTTTATTTTCTCATAGCGATAGCTTCACCTATGAAGGTCTCAAACCATCAGCCTCTTCAGCGAAATTAACCACAAATTGAAACTTTGCAGCAATATTAGCACGTACACGAAGTAAATCCTGTATATGTTCTCACTTCTAATACATATCTCTTATATATACAATCTCAAAAGTTATCATCAAATGAAATTTATCATCCACTAATAAATAACATGCGTAAAACAACCACACTTCCGAGTCAATTGTTATCATTTAATGACTCCAAGTGCACATGTGCATACTTAACCATTCACATAACATAATCTAAGAATAAAAAAGACCTGGAAATTATTTAGGCAGTATTATATTTCAGATACTGATCCATACAACACGATATCAACAACTAGGATAAAAAAAACTAACTGCACTACATCCTTCAAAGGGCAACGAGAAAAAAAAAACTAACTACACTACCTCATACAGAAGGCAATTAGTTTAATAAACAATAAAAAATCAATCATAAAGATTAAGATTTTCATATATAATTTTTATATATATGAAAATACTAAACCAAGACACCGAAGATTCAAAAGTAAATAAAATAATAATAATTAAATTTGTAGATACAAAGTAATTTTCGCACTTTGAGATCTAGGGGCTTCATTCACAAAAATACACTATACAAGTGAATCATGATACATGTTAAATCCTAAGCATTTAGCTCAAACAATATAACCAGCAGATTACATATAAGCATTTTTAAAATAGATCAACAATTTTAATAGTGATTAACTAATGTTCCTGCTCCTACAAGATGGCCCACTGCCGGCCCCTGACATGATACTGAAGTTTCTTATGCTCTTTATAAAAGAAATACACACATTACTCAGAATTTAGTAAACATACATGATTCAGATTTCACTAATTAAACAAGCTTTAGCATTTCACCACTTACCTTATACTTAATGAATGTAGCCAGCCTGTGGCGCTAGGCATGAAAAAGAACATAATAAACTTCCAAGATTTGATCAAACTATAACAACAATGCTGCGCAGTTCTTATGATCAGGTAACTCAATTTCATCATCAATAACAACACCGAACTCAATGACAAAGTCAACTGCTATATCAAGCTGATATGATTCAACCAAGCAATCATATTCACGCGACAGATCAATCATTCTGACTTTTCAGATGCCTACTAGGCTAAACTATTTTGAAATCATAGTGATGTTTTGCTGCGCAAGTTTCAACCTTGTCTGGGCCTTTTGAAGTTTTCACAATCCATTCTGTTCACATAAACAATAAACAGTAGTAATACAAAATCAGTACAAATTCCAAGTCAGTCAATAAGGGAATAATAAATAAACAACAACAAATTAAATATCACTCGAACAGTTACAAAATACCAATCATAGAAAATTTAGCAATTAACACAGAAAATCCAAACAAAAGACAAGCTTATGCAACATTAAGAACATCTATCCCAGTCAAAATTTCAAGGGAGGATCATTTACATCCATAAGAAAGCTATCTAAATTATCTTTTTTAATACTTTTAATACACTAGATAACATACACTGGATAGGAAAAAAAACTTCCCTAGATAGCATGCAACAACAACAAATAGCAAGCAATAAATCAAGGTATGAAATGCATCTCATAAAAATGAAAAATTAACCTAAACATGATATTATTACAATAACACCACAAAGTAGTCAATCTCTTCTTTAACTCTAAAACATAAACCTTATGTACTAACTAAAGAAGTTACAGGAGTGTAAAAGAACTTGTCTATAGTAAAGAAACACTAACAGTGCTAAACGATTCAAATGATAACACAAAAGAGCCGAGTTATTATAACTTATTGAGAATATGCAGCCACATTCTTTTTATACTCATTGGTAAGTCTTTCTCGTTCTGACTCAACAGAACTGTAGTAAATCTTAGCAACTTTGGACATTTTGAAATAAAGCGACAAAGGACTGTTCCTTTTCGCTCCACGCATTTCTTGCCTTTCGAAGATCAACACGAAAGGAGGCATTCTCTGGCCCATCATCAGTTGCAGAAATATCAAAGGCCTTAACAATATTAACCAACTATTTAATGAACCCTACCATCATTTTTGACACTTCATCATTAACCTTGAGATCTTTCTTTAAATCCCTCTGACAGTCAATACATCCATTATGTTGATCGGAGTGACTCTAAATAATAAGTTGGGCGTCATCCATAGTCCACCGAGGATACCAAACTTTCTTTTTCTCCATCTTCAAGTTTGCAGCCGATACAGAAACAACCTCCAACACACAAAAAAACCCTAGTACTTGGGAATTGATACGGGGTTTGTCAGGTTTTGGATCGGAAATTTGGGCTTGAATACAAACCATTGGCTTAAAGACTGGATCTATCTATTAACTCTCAAGTTAGTGAATTGGTGAGTTTCTTATTTGCATCTATCTATCCGCCTAAATCAGAGAGTTTCTAACTTGACACCCTGGTCGCCTGAGTCGATGAATCGATCTGAATCAGTGAGAAATTGTTTTCTGACTCATCAGAATCAGACAAGCAAGTGCACCCCCTTTCAATACTTGAGAAACAAAGTCTATCTACAAAAAACAAACAAAACTATAAACACTTTCACAAGGAACTACACAATATGTACTTTTTCTTGAATAAATAAAGAAGCTGCTACAAAACCATATCATACATGCTGGAACAACATTTTCTTACTACTCGGAGAATCATACAGTTTACCTTAAATGATATATCTTTTACTGTATGGTTCGGAATGTCCTTGAACCTTCGTCTAATACATTGTTCAAAATGTCCTCATTTAGCATAACCATATTAAATGGTATCTTTTATTATATTTTTTATTTTGTTGGATTTGTGTTATTATTATTCGAAATTCTTCATTTAAAATAACCATATTAAATGATATCTTTTAAGTGAACCATGTACTATAGTTTTTTCTCACAAAAGCCTACCCTAGTTTTGAAGAGATGTTTACATACGAGAACTTAGGGACCACCTAGGTTAATGTTAAGGCCCATCGAAATTAAAGCCACCAGAGCCTACGTAAACTCTTTACACCGGAACGATAACTAAGCATAAACGAAATAATACCAGATGTTTTTATTTCAGTGGATTTTTCAACTTGGCTAGTTCTTGGTTGTTTATTAGTAAACTTATACCCAGGCATATCTTTGGATGCCTGTTAAGCTTGGATGATGATTGAATCATTACTCAATCAAGTTGGAAATGTAAGATTTGACTACAACATATTACAATTATTAAAATATTGTAACATGCAAGTTCTAGGTGCTTTAAATTCTAATCAAATGTTGTTGAGAGTAAATAATTGAACATGTTCTTCCAGATTTTTAAGAAAATCCGTCTTCAAGTTTAAATGAATCTTATCACTCCTACATATCTTCATAATATCTTTGTTGATCGACAAGATTAAATGAATCTCTAATTTTCCTTTTAAATTCATTGAGAACTATGCACATATGACCTTTCTAGTGATTCTATCTTTCTCAAAGTTTTTTTCTCGTATCTGCTAGATTCTACTGTCTTTTCACTTATCTCCCTGCTACCAATTCTCATGAGCAATTCCACTCTTCAACCTTCCCCTAATGAAGTCCCTATCATAGCAGTCAAAGTTTTGGGTAATGCCACTGCTTATGTTGCAATCAGGAATCGTATCAAATCTTTCTGGCTGCCCATTCAGGTTCATTCTGTACATGATTGTGGGACTAAAGGAGTGCTCAAGATTACGTTCAAATCCTTGAGGGATAAGCACACCATTATTCTTTCAGATACTTGGACTCTTGGTGAATATAATGTTGTTGTTGAGGATCGGTTTAAGTTTCGAACTGACCCTGCTGATTGTTTTCAACAGGCCACCTTCTTTGTTCACCTACACAACCTCCCTCCTGGTTCAACTAACATTCAGGATCTCTCATTAGAGCTCAGGAAAGCTGGTAAACTCTCTTATTTAGACCTATCACAACCCATAGCTAGAGCTTTACTCACTCTGAACATGAAAATTCCTTTTTCACCGGGTCACTACATTATTTATAAAGGTGTTAGACTATGGGTTAAATATGTCTATGAAAATTTGAGACAGTATTGTACCATTTGTGGTATACTAGGACATACTGCTAGACATTGTTCAAAAACTGACAAGCCTCACCTAGCTCAGTTCCAGAATGATAATCCAACCTTTCTTTGGGATAAGATAGACAAGCACATGAAAGGTAAACTTATTCAACATATGCATGGCTTCCAGCAACCTCCACAATCCAATGCATATAGAGTAGTTAGAGTTCAGGATTTTCACAGAGTTAGACCTCCTCCAGTGTTTCATCCTCAATTCCCAAACATTACCCCTGTTAGTTTTCATTCCCAAGTTCTTTCTGGAAGTCCTTCTGACTCGGTCAACATTTTGGATAAGGGGCAACCTAAAACGTTACAAGGTGACCTACTCCATGCTGCTTTTCCTGACGGCATCCCGACAAAACAGAGATCTTCTCGAGCTGTTAAAAATGATTCTTCAGATGTAACGGATAAGGTTGCTCATAACCTGGCACGTGTACACATCTTTGAAGATACTAAGGGCTCTGATTCGGTACAACCTACTCATGTGCAAGGTGAGATAAGACCAAGACAAGTGCCAATTACGATTCGGTCTTCGCCGGATCCGGATACAAACCAGACCCGTGTACAAAACCCAACCACCCAGCCTGCTTCTGAACCTATTCTGTTTGATAAACTACTTCATGGATTTCCGGTTTGCACCAACAAAGGGAAGTCAAAATGCACTCAACCAGTTCAAGATTCGGCATCTCAAGATCATTTGGATATTATTCACAGAGGAGAGTTTCCCCTCTCCAACTATTTGAGTTTACCTTCTGCTTCAGAAGTGGCAGAGTACATCCAGAAACATCAAGGTTTTGTCAGACTGGAATTTTCTATGGAGAATGGTTATCCTTGTGTCAAAGTCTATCATCGTCATGGTTCTCAACCTTTTGTTACTTATTAAAGGAAGCGTCATCACACGGTGGAAGATCTTTCAGAATCTAACCCCAATTTTGGTGCCCAACCACCCAATCCGAAGGTCCAAAAGGTTCGTCACATGTCTGACCTTATTTCTACTGCTCAATCAACAACAGACAGAGATCTCTGCCCTGCTATGGAGGCCCCAATTTTTCGTAAAAGGAAGGGTAATGATAAAGATATGCAGAGTCAACAGCATTGGTTTAATTTCTATGACAACCTTCAACCTCTTCCAGGTTTACCAAATAATGATTGGAGAATTGAACCACCAAGAACTACAACTACCCCTGTTACATACAACTTCCCCATCTTATACAACGATAACAACCCTGCTAATACTACGACTACTGTAGTTCAGGAACCAGTCTTTTCACCAGGTTGGCAGGTTACAGTTGATGAAGTTGATGTAGCTGAAGTTCTTGCAACTGAATTACGAGTGCCTACGGTTAGGCACTCGTCTGCCTAATGGGTCATCCTTCCACTCTTCTTCTCTTATGGCAGCTGAAACTGAAGAGGAGTGTTCTTGGTCATGCTGTTTGGATTAACATCTTAATGGGTCTTCTTTTGGGTGTTAGTAGTACTATTTCGTATAGTAGGTTTTCTCTTCTTGCTTTTGGGTTTCTTTGTTTCAACTGCAGCTGTTACGGTGTCCTACATGACTGTTTGGTT
Organism: Papaver nudicaule; assembly: GCA_023529015.1. Lineage (NCBI taxonomy): Eukaryota > Viridiplantae > Streptophyta > Magnoliopsida > Ranunculales > Papaveraceae > Papaver > Papaver nudicaule. The sequence continues at coordinate 34,533 of JAJJMA010066382.1, forward strand.
CTTCGAAGTTGCTCTTGGGCTACTGACAATCTTATGATGTTCTGGCTGGATGATGACAGGAATTGATTTCAGCGGTACGGGGTTATTCCTTTTTGCCTTAAAGGAACCTACAGATGTCCCTTATTTTGTATTTCAAAAATGTCTGGTCATTTCTTTAAATGGCTGGTTGCCATCTTCTTCATGAGTTTGGCAACAACTCGGTGGTATAATTTCCTGATCATCTGGTTCTCTATCTCATGGATTCGATCTGGTCTATCTTACATGACTTCCTCCTTGACCCTTGTAACCACTAGGAGCATACGCTATCTTTTGTTAGTTGGTATTGATGCAGTTAGCTTGGTTTTTGGATGCATCATCCCAATTGTTGTACTAAACTATGTATTGCTTCTTAGTTAATATATGCTGTTCTTTCTTTCAAAAAAAAAATGCACATATGATCTCATTAGTTTTCTTACGGAGAAGCCATCATATATATATTTTTTCATAATTCTTTCGGTGTTTAGTTATCTATTTGTATAGAGTTATTTATTTCAAAGTCGTAGATATGCAATATGTAGTGTATCGATCAATGCTTCATCACCATATATCTTTCGGTGTCTTGCGGTTTCCTCTCGTTAATAAAACTTCTGGCTTCTTGCTTTACTTTATTTCCGCATTGTAATTCTCTGATCAATTATAATGAAATAAAAGCAAGAAGTACGTTATTACTAACATGCATACCAATTTTCTTAAAGGATTCACAAAAACATGTCTTGAGCCAGCATCGGAATTCCTTGTGCATGATAGGCTCATTTTTCTCTCTTTTATAGCTTAAACACGAACCCAACTTCTCCTAATCGGCTCCTCTCGAATTCGTCTCATTTGGAGCGGATCTGACCAAATTTGTATCTCAAATGTTCTCTTGCCTCTTTTATTTCAGTTCTTTTTTCGCTAGTTTGTATTTAGTTTTATGTTTTAACTGTAACTTCAATGATCTTTAGATCATTAGTCGGCTTTTACATCTAGTTTTAGTTTTTAGTTTTTGTTTTTTGGTTTCATGTTCTTATTTTCATTTAGGGGTCCTATGATCTTCTATTTAATGACAACCTTAGGTTTTGGGTTTTGATTTGATTAAAGTTTGCTTCAAGTGTAGTGTACGAGTAGAAAATCTGCATAGGTATACAGGATACCACATCCATCAGATCTACTCATACATACTGTATTCAGTTGTGGTTTAGCAGTCCGAAGACAACAAGAACTGCATCGAAGATGCTTTGAACAGTAGATAAAGACCAAATAAAACAATAAAGACTAAATATAAGAACCCTTATGTATTTCAATGCTGAGATTACATGAATAAAACCCTAAGGAACCAGAGGAGATTACAAACCTAATCTCTCTCTTGCTACTTAGACTCCACCCAAAGAGAATCCAACCCCTACAACGTTTTCCAAGCTCGCTTTATATAGGCCGAGCTTGGGTGGTTTACAGCTAATAAAGACAAAAGACTCAATCGTGGTGGTGTCAGTTCCTGTCGAGTAAGGCGGTTTACACTCCGAGGCTGATCCCTGAGCTTCGGTCCTTTGACGTAGTCCGAATCATTTCCCTCCGAGTCTTTACTTCGCTCGTGTGCAGCTTCTTTCCCTTTTATCGGCCCGAGACATCGCTACTGGTCCTTTCGGCGTGGTTCTCTCGGTATGGTTCTGCTTTCTGGATGCGAGACACGTGTTCCGAGGGGTTTTACCCCCTACATGTAGTGTTGTTTCTCTCCGACAAGCACGTGGTCTTCACGATATTCCAGATTGAAGTTTATCGACTATGGAGACTCGTTACTCCATCTCTAATTGTTACTTTCTCCGCATTAAGTATAATAACTCTAACAAAGTTTCTCGCAAGTTCGTAGTTTATCGACTTGTGATGGTTTTTATCGAATCCGGTCTTCTATTTTTTTTTTTCTTTGAAATAGATGTTTTTCTGGAATATAAAGACTAATCATGGGTTGTGGATCTAAGATCAACGGTCCAAGATTTCTCGCACGTAAACTGGTGTTAGTGCTCTTGTTTCAACTTTTGCTACTGGTTATTTGACATTATGCTATCCGAGATTCTGTTACTTAATATTTGTCACTTGATTTTGTATGACAATCGCTTATCGTTGTAGTATGTTATGTTACACTTGGTTTATCGTGTCTTGTAACTTCAAGACCATCTCCCTATTTTCTTAGACTTTCAGCACATCATACACCCATTCAGACTTAAATCCAAATAAATAAAGAGATCATAAATTAAAAAGAAGTTCATCAAATTCATTTGAAGCTCCCAAATCCCAATTTCCAAAGGCTTTAAATGAGATGGGAGTTCCAGTTTTTCTTGAGTGTGTACCAAAATCCATATATGTCTAGAAATTAAAAAGCAGTTTTGCGTATAAGTTGGTACACCCCAAGTAAATTGGTAATGCCTTTTCCTATTTGTCCCACAAATAATAGATTTTAGATTTATCGAGATTTTTAAATATTTTTTTTATTAACTTGGTGAGACCTTTCTTAATTAATTTATTTCTAAAAAATGAATATATAAGAGAGATAAATACTGGTTTTTCCATCAACCGATGAAAATCGGTTGGCCGATGGTTTTCCGTCGATTACCATTGCGGCAAACTTGGTTTGCTAGTCCACCTAGGATGGCAGATTTGCCTTTGCTCCATCTTCCATAGGAACCGGCCCACCAATCTCGTCACTCTAAGCCCAAACTCAAATACAGCAGTCCAAGAGAGTTATTTCAGTCAACACACGAATACCTCCCAAACATTACTTCTTTTTTTCTCTCACAAATCGCTCTAACAGACCGATCTCCCAGAATTCTCTTTAAA
>JAJJMA010066407.1:0-18617 GCA_023529015.1 Papaver nudicaule
GAATCTGGGTGAATCTAAAGGAGTACTCTAGAGCAGAGTCCATGGACTATAACTGAGGCGTCTCACACGTCTAAGTACTGGCCCAGCACAAAACTTCTAGCGGGTCTAGTTTAAACCCTAAACTGAGTGACGCCGATTCACGAACCGGTTCGTGAACAATGGCTCCGAAAATTTCTTATGAGTCCCAAAACATTGATCTGTACACGTACATGTACGTGAACCACATATTCAATGAATTTGGCCGGAATTCAGACGGACGGTTCACGAACCATCCAAGTGAATATTCTGCGGGAATTTCACACAGGTTAAATAGCTAACTCCTTATCTTAGTTGGACTTGGTTTATCATGGACTATCTTATGTGGTCCATCTAACGAATCTCAATGAGTCAATAAGATAAAGGTATTCTCATGGTCGCTGGATTTCTATCTTGAAGTGGTTAAGAGCTAACAAACCACTTGGTAGATAAATGTTAAAAGAATTCCAATTGAAATTAACATGTATTTCTTTGTGTGCAAGTTAAGTAACGGGCACGTTTTACACGTGCATTTGCTAACTTGTAGGTTAAGAAATATGTTTATTATCTCAAAGCAACATATCTTATTGAGAGTTATAAATGGAGGATTAAAGAACGAAAACCACAAGAATCAAGCATACGTTAAGTTTATCTGTGGAATTGATTGTAAACTCTTTGCACTGCAGTGTAAGCTTGTTGTGGTAGTCATCCTCTATTAGGTAGTAGTTCCTCTATGGGATTTACCTAACGAGTTTAAAGACTTCTCTTGAGAGTTGGGAAGCACAGGTAGGCGATAACGTACGTTTGTGGTTGTTGTCAGATTAACCTGTAACCTTGGTAATCTGAACACGTTCTTGTCTATTATACGGACCTTCTCTTCTGCAATAAGGCCATTCAAGAAGTGATACGTTACATACAAGGTTTAAGGAAGCAACGTACGGCTGCACTCGGTGTTGTAAGACCTAGTTAGCTCCAGTTGTATAAGTTTCTTAAGTGATTCTTTTGACAGCATGAGGTAGAGACAAGTTGGGCACAGTTTACTCGGTCTACTTGTCTGCCCCCGCTTGTAAAGTAGATTACCGTATGACCTGGAGAAATCCGAAGGAAGTCAACTTACGTATGTTAAACTGAAGAGGACAGTTCGAAACATACAATGAGTGATTAAGGTTGCAAAGAAGGTATTGTTGACATAATCCTTTGACAGCGGTTAAAGAAACTCCTGGGCCTGTAAAGGACGTCAGCTAGGGGAATCAAGCGCGTAGGGTCTTGCGGGATCCAAGACGTAAGGAGTGCGACAGTAGACAATTCGCTTGAAGGGCTGGAGTTGGTCTCTGCTACATCCCAGACCAAAGTCTTATAGTAGTCTAGCGTTTGTAGACAGTTAGTACTATGTAGTGTTCAATCTGGACGAGGTCCCGAGGTTTTTCTACAGGTCGTAGTTTCCTCGTTAAAAAATCCCCGGTGTCTTGTGTGATTTTACTTTTCGCATTATATCTCTGATTTTATAATTAAAGCAAACACAAGAAGTACGTTATTCGTAACCGTCGAGTAAGTCCATAATCCATCCAGGGAATTTGCCAAGACTTGTCTTGAGTTGGACTGATCACTTGTGATGCTACTCCGGTTAACAGATTTGGATATTGATTTTTGTGATCGTCCATATCTTAACATAAGACTCACGAGCCCAAACGAAAAGTTGGTTGTATTCTGTTACCCCTGTTTTTTCAAAATTTATCGACCTGGACGTAACTAGTATAAGGTTTGGTTTTCCCTCAAGAATGTTCACTTACAGCTAGAAAATGAAGAAATCCTAGTTGTAACAATGGGTTACGGCTAGGTTTCTGGGTAATCCCAGTAGTAAGTGCGGTTTGTAACTCATAAAAATCCAACTTTTGTACGAACTTATAACAATTAGAGCTAAGTTAGAGGTACACCTGACTGTTTTATTAACAGGGAAACCGCAACCACAAGAAAAACCTCGGGACCTAGTCCAGATTTGAACACACACAGTATTAAGCAAACATAGACGCATTTGGACTGGATGTATCGAGACTGAATTTACCCTCCAAGCAACTCAGCCACCGTTGTGCTCCTACGTCTCTTGACTCCCGCAGAAGCCTACGCACTTGATTCCCCTAGCTGACATCCTTTACAGGCCTAGGAGTTGCTCCACAGTTCGTTGTGAAGACTAGCTTTACCCTGCCTCTAACAGGATGCCTGGTTGTACTCAATTGTCTTTCAACATAGAATACGATAGGTGATTTCCTTAAATCAAGGTTAATGGAAATCGATTTACTGAATAGGGCTTATTGATCTAGCCTAAATATTTTTTACCTCGTAATGCGTGACAAACTTGATATTAAACCTAGTTCGTGAATTGCGTTATGGAGCTTCTAAGACTTAAAACACCGAGTGCAAATTGAATTAACCGCAACAAAACAATTGGCATAGGATATAGGAACTTCCGACCTGTGTTTCACGATCCTCAATTGAAGTCTTTCCAATAGCGTAGTCAAAGGAAATGACTTCAAGATGACGGTAAACTTTTATGCAAGGATACATAGATGTGTAGAGGATTGGTTTGTATCTTGCAGGAGGTCATCTATTTCTATTGATCGTCAAGGGAGGATTTTCTTTAAAGTTAAGCAACCTTGAGTATGGCTCAAGCAATTTCTGAACTTAAAAAAGTCCATAGGCTTACAATAAGATCCAACTCAATCTTCTTCTAACCCGTTGGTGAAAATCTAAGAGCCATGAGAAGACTCGCCTTGATCAAATCGAAGGATGACAATGGCTTAGCAAGTAAACCATGTTATAGGGTCCATGTAAGTCTATACGAACATAATATACTATTGTGGAAAAGAGCTCCATGGGCCTTAGTGAGAATGATATCCATTTTCACTAAGAAAAAACCTCAAAATAAGATTTTATCCATGGCTTATATGAACGTGTTCATGTAGCAGTTTTCCGAGTTCAAGAATTTCTGAAATTTTCTATGACGCGTTCATGAAAACTGCTGAGTTCAGGAATTTCCTTTCCAGCATATGAACGCGTACGTTGTTCAGGTGTAATTCAAGAACTAGCTCTATTCTCACATTCTTCTTATGCATTGGTCACTAGGTGATCTAAATGGCAAGAGCATTAGTCTTTGATCCTTCGAGATCACTATAAACAATATTATAGACTATTTTATTGATAGAATGGTAAATACGAAACTAAAGGAAAACCTTTCTAACCTTTCGATGAGGAAGATGTATATATCAAGTGTGTAAGCTCCAGTCTTCATCTTCAATGGTCTTCGTCTCGAATACATAAGTTATCCTAGTCCAAAATGATATTGTAGGCTTAATCAAGGATTGTGTTTTCGTCAACTAAACTTGATAACTGACTTGAGATAGCAACGCCAGTGGGTTCAACCGAGCTATGCTCTAACAATCTCCCCTTTTGTCAATTTTAGTGACAAAACCAATCTTACATATGGATTCAAAAAGTGAAATCTTTTAGCCCTAACAATAATGCAGTCTTGATTCTTTATAATCTTCAACGTCTTCAGATAAGATCGTGTATTCCTGCAAGTGAACATTATAGTAACAGATAACAACCCAGAGTTCACCACACGTCTTGGTTCTAGAAGGACATAGTCTAACAAGAGTTATTATGCTATTGAGAAGTATACAAAACTTGTAAGCATATTGCATCGATGCTTAAAGATACTACACAATATGATATATTATCCCCCTTAATCAATACACTAACTTTCGCTTTAGACATGATTAGCACATCAATTTACTCCCTTATGACAATGCCGAAAATATTTGTCTTTTGTATGACATATGTCGTAGTAGTTAAATGAAGATTTCTCCCCCTGAAACTACTAAGATTTCTCCCCCTTTTAGTCATAAAAATTAAACAAAAGGAAAATAAAATAGATATCCTCGCAAAATAACGTAAACTAATGTGGACAAAGGTAAACATACCTGATTCGAGAGATTAAAGGCGCAATTATCTCGCATATTCCACAGCCGCACACCCCAAAACGATATTACTATGAAGCACAAGTTCAATTAGAAACTCTCCCCCATTATGTGTCATTCCGTAAGGAACAACCCGACGACCTTCCCAAGTAAGGTTTTTCTATAGAAACTTGGGTTCTATTACAATTTTACAAGTAAAATTGCTTTTATGTTTTTCTTCCCTAGCCAGTTACGAACGTAGGAATTCAAGGCTTAATCGTCCATATTCTCTTAGTCAATCTAGACATAGTTATGAAAAACCATCACCTTTAGAGAAAACATAGGGTTCCCCATCTTAGCACGTTACGACAAAGAATTAAAAGTACAACGGAGTCCAAAATTGTAGCGTACGAAGGACCTCGTTATCAAAATCGTCTCCTCTTAGCCATAAGAGTCAGAAGCATGGATTTTGATAGTTCTACATGAACAGTTTTACCCGAACGGGTGTGATGGCTAAAAAAGCAAGTTCACGTCGGTTTGCAATACATTCATAAGGATAGTCAATAAAGTATAGGTATTGCAAAAATCAATCAAGATTTTAAATAAATAAACTCTCTTAATTAATGAAAAGAAAACATCTTTAAGAGTAGCAATAGTAGAGACGATATAGTTGCTATAAGGCGTAATTGTTTACCCAACCCATAGGGGTAAGATCTAAATCTTTTTAAAAGGAGTTAAATTATGCAACATGTTATCCCTCTGAGTCACTCACATTGTAAGTAGCTCTAGTATCAGCCATTGCTTGTTCAAGACCCATATGGTTACCAATCAATTCCACTTGCTTTTGAATGCAAAAGACATTTCATTTCAAATTTTGTTGTCCCTCGAGAACTTCACGAAGAAGGTCATTGGTAGAAGTGTCTTGAGCCATGGATGCCGAAGAGGAAACTTGAGAGTGTTTCTTGATGTTGGTTTCAATCTTTCGAACAGAAGTGTTCGTTAGAGAATTTGGCTTACCCAAATTATCATCATCAAGAGGTCCTTCATGATAAAACTCACAAATTCTAGAGATTAAAAAAGGAAAGCCAAGGCACTTGTTCAACGATGTCATATCTAGCATTTGGAGTAAAATAATTCCGCATATGTCTATGGTACCCTTGGTTTCCAAGAGAAATACACAAATTCGGTAAACTCTTGATTCCAAAAAGCATGAGTACATGTGGAAAGACAAATGTTAGCAATGCCAATCTTATCAAAAGCTTTTAAGGGTATGGACAAATCCTTTGTGGGAACCGGTTAGTATCCCATTCAACAACCTTTTGAACAAGCTTCTTGGAGATGTCTTTTATTGTAGGACGGTCTTGTTCATAAGCGGGGACGCGAACAGTTCTCGTGGGTAAGTTGGTAATAGATTCAAGGACACAACGATCAACACTTATGATAGTTTCACCTATGAGGGTTTTGAGTGTATGTATTGATGTCATGAATATTGGCATAAAATAATTTGACCAATTTTTCACTACCACTTCTTAGACCATTAAAAATATCTCCCCAATTGTATGAGTCCATGAATTTTGTGAGTTTTTCACATGAGGTCTTCACATACCATGATGTTTTCCTTGAAGAGATTTCATGATACTTATTGCAACACACTTCATGATAGAAATAAAATCCAACCCTAGAATCATGGAAGTATGGGGATTTCCCTTTCTTCCCTTTAGGAATTCTTCGTAGATCTAGACAGGTTGTAAAAATTGATACAAGAATCACTTACTTGATTAAAAATCTCACTAGAGGATGCCAATTCTTCAAGAAATTGTATGATGAACAATCATGAATTGTGAGCTCCGAAACCTAGGGTTTTTTCGGGAACGACTTCAAGGAGGTCTCTATTGAAGTTCGCGATAATATATATATATATATATTTAGCCGAGTCGGTTTCGTAACAAGCCCAAAGGACTTTATAACGATAAACCCTTATTTAGGCTATATGAATTTTTCCCAAAAATAGACTTTGCACATTATGAACCGGGAAAATTCGTGTTCCACAAAAATACGTAGTGACACTTCTAATAATTTAATGTGCAATTTTACCCTTTGAAAGTCACTTAAGTTTATATATCAACGTTATGATACAGAACATAATCTTCTGAACTCTATAACTAAAAATTCTCATGGATCCTGGTCTCGACTCTTGCCTTAGGAGCCAGAGGCAGGGAGAAAACTAGGAATGGCTCAAAGAAGTGTTGATACCCACATCAAGTCATTACATTTTGGACTTTTCTAGATGGGGTAGCATCTCCAAAATAAATGCTCACTGCAGTATCAGGAGTCTTAATGGTAGATGATGTAAGAATTGTGACAATCACATTGGATTTTCTTGTCACAAAACATCAGAACAAAAATCACTTAATCCTTGAACGTGGACACATCTCTTTGGAAGACAATGCTCAACAACTTAAGAGATGAAAAATTATTGTCTTATTTAAATAAAGGAACATTGTCGTACCATTAAATAATGGGCATTTTTTATAGTACTAGGGTTCCACTAAGTAATCCGGAATAATATGCTTTAAGATAAATTAGAAGGAAGAATGTGTACCTGTCTTCATAGATATATAAATAACATCATTTCATCTTCGAAGAACAGGAAAAGATTAAGGATATATATTGTCTTATAATTAAATAAAACTAGCACAAGCATGCTTGTGCTCGCATATCACATCTTTGTAAAGTTCATCCTCAATTCTATGAAGGTTGGGTCCATATGGATTTATATCTCCAAAATGTTGATTGAGCTCATCACTGTAGTAGGCTAAGATACCTTTGATGGGGATACGAACTCCTTTTTAAGATGATCTTTTCTTCCACACTTAAAACAGTGTTTCTGGGAGGAAGACGGTTTCTTTTTACAAATACCAGTGGAGTTTACAACAAGAACTTCAAGATGGTTTTGTATAATCTCCAAATGTTGGTTGAGTGGATCATGTGTATTCTTTTCCAATTTTAGATGGAGATGAAAGAACCTATGGTAGTATCGTCCATAATGACTAACCAAGCACTAAAAATTGTGAAGCCATTCAAAGACGTTATGGTATGTAGAATAGGTTTTCATGAACAGTTTTTCTAAAATATATTTCATGCTTTTAGACAGAATCAAACACAGACAGTTACGTCTTTCAGGTGTTTGCCTCCTCTGATACCAATTGAAATGGAGGGGATACCAAGGTACACTACCAACTTTCGAATTCGTGAAACTAGTTGATTAGGTTTCTTGAACGATATCACAAATCAATATTCAAGTAACAACCCGAGTAAAGTTATTTGTTCAAGAACTGAATCCTGACAAGAACAAGTCCTTGTAGATCTCAATAGAGATGGATTCACTCAAACAACAACACATTGATATTTGGTATCACTTCATAATAAATCTCCATGAAGACAAGATTGTTATACTTGAACATGTGCCGTCAGAACGACAACTTGCTGATATACTCACAAAACCATTAGATACACGAACATTTCAACACCTTCGACAATCTATTGGTGTCGTTCTTGTTCATTAGAAACAAGAGTATTTAGTTTGTTAGGCAGATACAAACTAGATTAAAACTTCTTCTCCCAAAAGAAGTAAATATCTGTACATGTCTTTACTTGTAATGGCATATGATGTTCTTTATTGAATATCACCACATGGGGGAGAGTTCGTTCTTAAATGAGATTGCGCTTAATAACAAATCTTTTTGGGGAGCGTGGATGTGGAATATTAAGAGAAAATTGTATCTACATTTCTCCAAAGATGAATCAACTTCGAAATCCTCGTTCTGATTTCCTAGTTATGTCATCTTAAACTTGATATGAGAGTACATCCTTGACTTGACTTGACTATCTCTATAGGCTTGAAACCCTAAGTCTCAACTAGTTTGTTATATTTTTGTGACAAATAGGGGGAGAATACATATGGTTTCTTATTCTTGTGGTTCATAACCATAGGGGGAGAACACCGTATTGCTTACTTACGTACTTTATCGAAAGTATCAAGTAAGGGGGGGTAAATATTGGGTTTCATACCAATCTGGCAAAAAGAGGTATAAAGATTAAGGGGGAGCTTCGTATCAAGAATGAGTAATCACTTTATAAATTTTGGTATACGGACTTTAAAGTTGCTCTGATTCTTACTCTTTGCACAAACAACATGTGGGATTATCATATTAACCCATGTAAGCTTGAGTGTACCTTTGTGGTTGTTTGAGCTGGATATGTTGTGGTGATGTCTACGGATTTTTCAACAGGAGTTAAAAGAACACATCAAGACTCAAAGGAGAAGTTGAAGAATTCAAGAAATCAAGATACATATGGGTTAGATCTTTATTGTATATCTTTTGAATCCATATTTAAATTGGTTTTGTCACTAAAATTGACAAAGGGGGAGATTGTTAGAGCATTGTTCGGTCAAACCCACTAGCGTTGGTATGTCAAGCTGGTTGTTAGTTTTAGGTGTCAAAACACAATTCTTGATTTAGCCTACTAGAGTTTAGATTTCGGAATTGGGATATAGACAAAGTAGTAGAGACCTTGAAGACAAAGACAGTGATTATAAAGAAGACATCGGATATTCTTCATCGACAAAAGGTTACTAGGAGTTATGCCTTTTATGGAAATTCTTCTATTCTACTTATTTTATCTTTCGAAATAGTCGGCTACTTTAGTAGTGTTATAGCGATTGAAATTTTGTATTCTTGTCTACATAACCATGAGTTATGTTAGTATTTGTTCCCACAATACTAAGGTTACAAGATGCATGAGATAGATTCGATGCCCTTTCTAGTGCATTGGTTTGCTTGCAAATCACATGTAGGAAACAAATGAATCTAAAGGAGTACTCGAGAGCAGAGTCTAGTGGATTATAGATGAGGGCGTAATAACACGTCTAATTACTGGCCCAGCCCAGAACTTCCATCGGATCCAGTTAAACCTAATCTGGGCAACGGCGGTTCACGAACCAGTTCGTAAAAAGTGACTCCGAAATTTTCTTCTGAGTTACAAAACGTCAATCTGTACACGTACATGTACGTGCACCACAGATTCGATAAATTTGGTCGGAATCCAGTCGGACGGTCCCCAAACCATCCAAGTGAATATTCTGCAGGATTACACATGGGTTAAACTTTTAACTCCTTTATCTCTTAGTTGGACTTGTGCTTATCAGAATATCTTTTGTGGTTTATCTAACGAATCTCAATGTGTCAATAAGATAAAGATTATCTCAGGTCTGTTGGATCTCTATCTTGAAGTGTTTTTTAGCTAACAAAACACTTGGCAGATAAATGTTTAAAGATTTCCAATTGAGATAAATCTAGGGTTTATTTGTGTGCAAGCCAAGTAACGGGTTCGTTTACACGGGCACTTGCTAACTTGTAGGTTAATAAACTAGCTGCTTTATCTCAAAGCAGCCTATCTTATTGAGAGCTATAAATAGAGGGTTAAAGAACGAAAACCACAAGAATCAAGCATATGTGAAGTTTCTCTGTGGAATTGATCGTAAACTCTTTGCACTTTGGTATAATCTTGTTGTGGTATAGTCATCCTCTATTAGGTAGCAGTTCCTCTGTGAGATTTACCTAACGACTATAAAGACTTCTCTTGAGAGTTGGGAGGCACGGGTAGGCGATAATGTACCTCTGTGGTTGTTATCAGATTAACCTGTAACCTTGGTAACCTGATCACATTATTGTTTATTCTACGGTCCTTCTCTTCTGCAATAAGGCCATTCAAGAACTGATACGTTACACACAAGGTTGAAAGGAAGCAATGCACGGGTGCACTCGGTGTTGTAAGACCTAGTTAACTCCAGTTGTATAAGTTTCCTAAGTGATTCTTTTTATAACTGAGGTAGAGACAAGTTGGGCATAGTTTTCTCAGTTTACTTGTCAACCCCCGGTTGTAAGTAGATTTCCGTATGACCTGGAGCAATCCGAAGGAAGTAACTTTGTGTATGTCAAACTGAAGAGGAAAATTCAAGCATACAGTCAGTAATTAAGGTTGCAAAGCCGGTATTGTTGACACAAGCCTCTAACAACAGTTAAAGCAACTCCTAGGTCTGTAAAGGACGTCGGCAAGGGGAATCAAGTGTGTGACGATCTGTGGGGGATCTAGAGATGTAAGGAGTGCGACAGTAGCCAATTCGCTTGGAGGGCTTGAGTTGGTCTCTGCTACATCCCAGGCCGAAGTCTTATAGTAGGCTAGTTGTTTGTAGGCAGTTTGTACTGTGTGGTGTTCAATATGGACGAGGTCCCGAGGTTTTTCTACATGTCGTAGTTTCCTCGTTAAAAAAAATCTATGGTGTAATGTGTGCTTTACTTTCCGTGTTATATTCTCTGATTATATAATTAAAGCAAACACAAGAAGTACGTTATTAATAACCGTCGAGTTGGTCCATAATCCATCCAGGGGATTTGCCAAGATTTATCTTGAGTTGGGCCGGTCACTTGAGATCCCACTCCGGTTATCGGATTTGGATATTGATTTTTGAGATCGTCCATATCTTACCATAAGACTCACGAGCTCAAACGAAAAGTTGGTTGTATTTCGGTACCCCTGCTTTTTTCAATTGGTATAAGAGCCGGTAAACACTTAAATGCGTAACTGTCTGTGTTTATCGCGGCTTGTGAGTTATGGAGCAAAGCATAAAAGCTTGTAGGTACCACCACACTTGAATGTAAAATCAACATCTAAAGGAGAAATCTTAACAGATGACACGTATGATTTATGGTCCGATTTTATTAATTCTCTATGTATTGAAAAACAGAGATCAATTAGAAAAGTCGAAGGGCTTTATATCGGGTTAAACAATCATAGTGAAAAAGTTCATGATTATCTGAAAAAGAGAAAATGCTCAGTAATAAGCTAGATGGAATTTTCCGTGAAAAACAGACTACTAACCCCAGTCTATCCGGATCGAGTCAATTGTTGACAAAAGGGATTCAAGACCCTTATTCAGAATCTAGTCTGAGGCATGATTCAAGGGAAAGATATGAAATCGGGTTCAAACTCCCTTATTCAGAAACCATGAATATTGAACACCCCTGCACCTTTTGTGGCATGAAAGGTCACTTCCAACATTTATGCAGTTCCTTCTGAACAAAACTCCAAGAACTGAAAGACTTGCATAAAAATGCTCATAAACTCTTTATTGAGTTAAGAAAGCATATAAGGAATCAAGAGATACCCCCTATTGAGGGAACTCGTGAATGTGCTTTAGGAGAAGTTGCTCTGAAATCTACATCCCCTTTTGAATGGTTCCTTGATAGTGGATGTAGTAGGCGCATGACAGAGGATTTATCTTGGTTCGTGAACGTTTATGATTACAAAGGTGGTCCTGTAATCTTTGGTGATGGAAGTTGTTGCTTTATCAGCAAGAAAGGAACTATTAAACTTCCAGGTATTCCCGAGATCCATGATGTTGTCTATGTTGAAGGCATGACAACAAATCTTCTTTCTATTAGTCAAATCTGTGACAAAGGCCACAAGGTTGTTTTCGAGGCAAAGAAATGCGCCACTGAAGATAAATCTGGCAATACCATATTTCGTGGTATTCGTGGGTCGAACAATTGTTTTCTGCTTGATATCAAGTCCGATCTTTGTTGCAACCTGACTAAGGATGAATCTATCCATCTTTGGCATGAACGATTTGGTCATATCAACTATCGTTTATTGGGGAAGTTAACTAACAAGGAACTTGTTAGAGGTGTCCCCAAGATACAAGCTAACGTTTATGGTATATGTGGTGCATGTCAAAAGGGTAAACAAATAAGAGTTCCACATAAAGTGTCTACCGGTATAGTAACCAAAGCTCCACTTGGATTAATTCATATGGATCTCTTTGGTCCTATCCAACAAGTCTCTGTTGGCGGGAATAAATATGCCCTGGTAATGGTCGATGACTACACAAGATTCACCTGGGTAGCATTTCTCAAGCACAAGAATGATACCCTAGAAGAGTTTAAGATCATTGTGAATAGAATCCAGAATGAGCAAGGTCACATAGTTAAGAAAATCATGAGCGACCGTGGCACAGAATTCAAAGACACTAAGGTATTTGAGTTATGTGACTCACTGGGTATAATTCAACAATATCCATCACTTATCACACCTCAGGCTAATGGCGTGGCTGAAACAAATAATAGAAATATTCAAGAAATGGCTCGGGTTATGCTTCATAACAGAGATTTACCCTTGAAATTTTGGGGTGAAGCAGTGTTCACAGCATGCTATCTCATCAATCGTGTATACTTAAGGTTATCTACCTTGAATACACCATATGAGCTTTGGTATGGTAAGAAACCCAATTTGGGTTATCTCCGTGTCTTTTGAAGCAGATGTTATATCCTAAAAGACAGAGAAGAAAGAGGAAAATTTGACTCAAAAAGCGATGAGAGAATTTTCCTAGGATATGCATCTGACAGTCGAGGGTTCCGAGTTTTTAACATAAGAACTCAAGTTATGATGGAATCTGCAAATGTTATCATTGATGACATAACTGGATTTCGTCAGAATAACATAGCCCCAGCAGAACTACCGCCGATTGAAACAGTACAAAAAGGGCCAACGGTTCACGAACTGTCCACTACTGGTGTAGTTCCGACTGTGATCGAAACAAAGAATGACCACAATAAAGACGATGATGTAGAGGAAGAAGTTGAGCCACTTGCACCTGGAAAGCCTCTATAGGTCCGTCGTAGTCATGTACCTGACAACATTATTGGAGAAACATTCACCACAAAAGTGATGACTAGGCAACAAGCACAAAATATCTGTCATTATGCTTGTTACCTGTCTAATGTTGAACCAAGGAATGTTGATGAATCACTACAGGATTCTGCATGGATTAATGCTATGCAAGAAGATCTTAGTGAATTTTAACGACAAAATGTTTGGACACTTGTTGATCGGCCACCAAACATTAATGTTGTAGCTACAAAATGGATCTTCAAGAACAAGTCTGATGAGTTTGGTACTGTTGTAAGAAACAAAGCCAGGCTTGTAGCTCAAGGTTTCTCTCAAATTAAAGGGATTGACTTTGACGAAACTTTTGCTCTTGTAGCAAGACTTGAATCCATAACACTTTTACTTGCTCATGCATGTCATCTGAAGATAAAACTTTATCAGATGGACATCAAATCAGCATTTCTTAATGGTGATTTGAAGGAAGAAGTCTTTGTTGCTCAACCGAAAGGTTTTGAGGACACCACTAATCTAAACAAAGTGTATCGGCTATACAAAGCACTATACGGATTAAAGCAAGCTCCCCGGGATTGGTTTGAAAGGTTGACAGCCTCCTTGTTGGGGAAAGGATTTATCAGGGGAGGTGCCGACAAAATCTATGTTGATGACATAATATTCGGCTCCACATCTAAAAAACTTACCAAGGAATTCCAAAATTCATTGAGTAAAGAATTCCAGATGAGTAATGTATGGGGAACTAAAATTCTTTCTTGGAATACAAGTTATCAACACGAAAGTGGAATCTACATATCTCAGCAGCAATACGCCAAGGAATTGGTTTCAAAGTTTGGTCTGAGTAGTGCATCAGGAAAACCAACACGTATGGCAACTACTGACAAGATCAGTAAGGATCTGCAAAGAGAAAAGGTGGATCAAAAACTTTACAGATCTATGGTTGGAAGCCTTTTTATTTGACAGCAACAACACCCGACATTGCATATAGTGTAAGGTGTTGTGCGAGATATCAAGCTGATCCCCGAATATCACATCTCAATGTTGTTAAAAGGATTCTACGCTATGTCAAAGGAACAGTGGGATTTGGACTCACATATACCTTTGACACCAACGCCAATCTTGCAGCATATTCTGATGCAAAATTGGGCTGGTAGCAGAGATGACAGAAAAAGCATTTCGGGTGGATGCTTTTTCGTTGGGTTAAATCTTGTAGCATGGCACAACAAGAACAAAACTCACGGTCTCTATTCATAATCCATACAGGGGATTTTCCAAGATTTATCTTGAGTTGGACCGATCACTCGTGATCCCACTCCGGTTATCAGATTTAGATATTGATTTTTGAGATTGTTCATATCTTACCATAAGACTCACGAGCCCAAAAGAAAAGTTGGTTGTATTTTAGTACCCCTGCTTTTTCAGTATCGATACTGAATTAACCTTCCAAGCAACTCATCTACCGTTAATGAACGTGTCCATATGCTAGAAGGGAAATTCCTGAACTCAACAGTTTTTCATGAACGCGTTCATATAAGAGTTCAGAAATTCCTGAACTCGGAAAACTGCTACGCGTACGCTGTTCAGGTGTAATTCAAGAACTAACTCTACTCCCATATTCTTCTTATGCATTGGTCACTAAGTGATCTAAATGCCAAGATAATTAGTCTGTGATCCTTCGAAATCATTATAAACAATATCATAGACTATTTTATTGATAGAATGGTACATACGAAACCAAAGGAAAACCTTTATAACCTTTCGATGAGGACAGTGGATATATCAAGTGTGTAATCTCCGGTCTTCATCTTCAATGGTCTTCGTCTAGAATACCTAAGCTATCCTACTCCGAAATGATATTGTAGACTTAATCAAGAATTGTGTTTTCGTCAACTAAACTTGACAACTGACTTGAGATAGCAACGCCAGTGGATTCAACCGAGATATGCTCTAACAGATTGTTCTAGGTTTATAATGATATTGGGTCACTTAGCAAAACCTTTGATCGATTTTACGAAACAAATTTGAGTCACATTACAGATTTTCGGTCATAATAAAAATTCCCTAATTTAGCATATTTGTCTATGTTGCTCACTCTTAGTTTGGATATATTCCTAATTGATTTTGCAAAGGAAAACAATAGGGACCCAGATAAACAATCCTTAGGGCTATGAAAAGCTCTTTCGTACGTGAGTAAGAAAACGACTATGAATCCCAAGACCTAGTTCTTAGTTAGGTAAGGAGGACCAGAGACTTAGAGATTTTATCATCCTTTTAGATTTTTATTTGCATTTCTTCATCCCTGAAACTAGAAGAGAGTCTCGAGAGGACTGAATTAAAGGTACCTATATCCATCTCTTTAGCTGTTCATGGCGGTCCTTTGGAAAATACACGCAGCTTACCGCTTAACTGAGTTCAGTGCTAGAAATATTGAATGGCGATATGAGAAGTTGTGTATGTGAAGAGGATAAAATACCATCTGGACACGTGTCAGAATCAGGAAGAAGGAGTGGGATAGCAAAGAAGGACAGCGAAGTAGGGAATCGAACCTGGGAGGATCTCGTACACCAGTGAGTTGTCTTAATCGAATATTTGGAAAGATGTGCGCTAAGTGGGAAACAGTCAGGAAGGAACCGAAGAATGAAGGCTCGGTACATGAAGCTCGTAATCCCTGACTAGTGGCTTCGAAGAAAAAGCTACGAAGATATCAAGAGCTTCGAAGACATTTCGAAGGCCACCGACCTACTCGACAAACTCTGACACCACCACGATTGTATGACTTGTCTTATTAGATGTGATCCACTTTCGAGATAACCTATATAAGGCGAGCTTGGACTCCATTGTAAGGGTTGGAATTTTTGTGTAGTCTAAGGCGTGTGAGTGGGATTAGGTTAGTATCTCCTCAGGTCTTTAAAACATAATTTCCATGAAGTGTTGTACCAGTGAAATACAAGTTCAATTAATGTTAAGATCTTCACTTTAATTACAGTTATACGAGTCAGTCTCGATACATTATTATTAGCTTCGTAATCATCTTTTGCTATGAGCATTACATCTTTAATTTGTAATTGTATGAACAATCCTCATAGTTGTTTGGTGTAAAGTCTTTGTGCAGATTTTATACCAACACAGTATGGGTGTCTGATATATTGTGTCACTGGTGCTCAGGTAAGGGGCAATTTACTTAATTCAACTAAAATCGTAGGTCTCACATTTTATTTTGTTTGTTAGTTTAGTTAAAGATAGCAAAGACTCGAGCAAAACAAAAAAACAAAGAAAAAACTAAAGAAATAGAAAACAACAACAAGAGAAGAAACCTCTCGACGAATCAAAGAAAGGCAATTCTTTGGTTGTAAATTTTAAAGCAAAGGAAGAACTCTTGCTACCATTTTTTTTGAATTGTAAAGGTTATATTAAAGCTGGACCGAAGCCCACTACCTACAAGCCCAGGTAGCTAGGCAAAGAAAATAAGGAAAAATCCCGCCACCCTGATGCAGACGAGTTTCGAACCCAGGTCACTGGTATCACCACCAAGCAACTTTACCACTGTACTACAGTGACATCTGCACTCTTGCTACCATCAAGAGTGACTCTCATCAACCTCCTCTAGTTAGATCCTTGTGATTCTTTGCAAGGTTACTAAACATATTTTTTGGGGCATTCTTGGAAGGAGGGAAAGTAAGACCCTAGCTAGAACCTTCATCCATAAGTTTAACTGCTGAGATTTTATTGTGATTAGCCTACTGATTAGCCTGATCTTCCAGATTCTCCTACTCATCAAATTGTGTAATTACCTCGAGCACTCATCCTATTGTCGCATTAAATAGTAGTTCCTAGTAGTAGAATCTAGTGAATAGTCCACTATTCACTATCTAGTTTAGCCGCTAGTCCAACTCAAAAACCCGTTTAGTGTTTAGTCCAAACCAAAGAAGAAACCGGCGGCACACGTGTGGAAAGTTTAAATATTATTTTCTAAATCACCGAAATACCCTTTCTTGTTCTTCTCCTCCATAATTCACGACAGAGAGATAGAGAGAGAGAAAGTGAGTAAAACACACCGAAAGAAGAAGGGCAAAAAAACTAATAGTGGAAGAGAAAGATACCAAAAAAAGAAGAACAATTAAGATTTTTCTATGAGATCCTTCGTCTATCTCGTTTCTAAACTCCATTAATGGTGGAAAGATGATGTGATTCTCTCTTTCTTTATATATGGGGTTTTATTTTTATCTTGATTCCAGATCTAGTTTTTTTGGTTTGAATTTGCGATGATATAAAGAGAGAAACGAGTGATGGTGAAAGATTCGATGTGAAGTGAAGGAGAACAAGAAGATTTCAAGATGGATTTATGAAGAAAAAAATTGAAAAAGAAAATTCGAGAATAAATTTATGAAGTTGGGGTATTCTTCTCATGCTGGATAATCAAGAATAAAGTTGGGGTATTTTTTCATATAATATGTACTGTATCTTATTCTCGAATAATTCGAGAATAAATTTATGAAGATTTGCGATGACATAACATATGTACTGTTAGAAATTTAACTTGGGGTATTCTTCTACTTCTTGTTTTCACTCAGTACATATCATATGTACCGCCACCCAGTACATATCATATGTACTGTTAGAAATTCGACTTGGGATATTTCTTCTACTTCTTCTTATTTTCACCCGGTACATATGATATGTACTGTTAGAAATCTGACTTGGGATAATCTTCTACTTCACTCAGTACATATCATATGTACTGCCCCCAGTACATATCATATGTACTATTAGAAATTTGACTTGGGATATTCTTCTACTTCTTCTTGTTTTCACCCGGTACATATGATATGTACTGCCCCCATTACATATCGTATGTACTGTTAGAAATCTGACTTGGGATAATCTTCTACTTCACTCAGTACATATCATATGTACTGCCCCCAGTACATATCATATGTACTGTTAGAAATTTGACTTGGGATATTCTTCTACTTCTTCTTGTTTTCACCCGGTACATATGATATGTACTGCCCCCAGTACATATCGTATGTACTGTTAGAAATGTGACTTGGGATAATCTTCTACTTCACTCAGTACATATCATATGTACTGCCCCCAGTACATATCATATGTACTTTTAGAAATTAATCTGACTTGGGATATTCTTATACTTCTTCTTGTTTTTACTCAGTATATATCATATGTATTGGGGATTGCCCCAGTACATATCATATGTACTGTTAGAAATCTGACTTGAAAATTTTTCTTCTACTTCTTCTTGTTTTCACCCGGTACATATCATATGTACTGCCCACAATACATACCATATGTACTGTTAGAAATCTGACTTGGGTATTCTTCTACTTCTTCTTGTTTTCATTCAGTATATATGATATGTACTGTCGCCCAGTACATATCGTATGTACTGACATATTGATATGTACCGTTAGTACGCAATTTTGGGTTTTTAGTTGATTTTTATGATATGTACTGATTTAATGATACTTCTGGAAAGTTTTGATCATTTTCTTAATTGTAGATCAGGTTTGGATGATTTTTTTCATTGTAGATCTAGGTTTTCACGAGTTATCTAAATTGGTTTTTGGTTCTCAAGTTTTTGTACTGTTTTGCGCTTTTGAATTTGATGTTTAATGGTTTCAATCGGTTTTTGGATGAGCGATTTTTGGAATTTCAGTTGGTTTTTGAGTTTATCTTCAACGGCTGTAGATAATATTGATGGTAATGGTGGTAATTTAATGAGTTCGCACATGCCAGTTAGGGGTATCCGGGTAATTTAGCTAGGTTTTGGACTAGGGAATAACATTTAGACCAGGACTATAGCCTAATCCGGTTCTGGTTTTTTGGACTAAAAATTAAATTTCTCTTCCTAGTATGAGAGTTGGCCTCTACCAACGAGTGGGCCTATGTTCG
>JAJJMA010066438.1:0-12034 GCA_023529015.1 Papaver nudicaule
ACCTGGGCATCCGGTAAGTATTACGTGAGATATTAATAACACTGCTGCTGTTTTGTGAAACACAAGTCCTGCAGAATTGTGGAATTAGTATTGGAGCCTCTTCTATGATAATGTTCAACATCGTACCAAGAAAAGGCAATAAAGACATTGAAACTAGGGATGAACAAATCCAAAACTTCATTGCTATTTGAAATGGAGAAACAACACGGAGGGATTCATTGGTGTATCTAGAAGGCGGCAAACTGAATGTATGAAGCAACACGCTACTATAAGGATCGACTAGCCTAATATGACCCGTTACGCATACACTTCTTTGCATGTACGCGGTAGTAGTGTATATATGTCGATAAGCAAAGACAATTTGATAGGATTGAAACAGTGTGTTGAGACAGTGGTGATTACTGATTAGAAGGTAAGAGTGGTTTCAATGCCTAAAATACAATTCTGAAGGTGGAGGTGGCAATGGTTATTTTCGATAATAAAAATGAGAATTTTAGGAAGGAACCTGTAGTCATCATCATCATTTATAGGAGGAAGTAAGAGATTAGTCAAATCAGCAGGAGGAGTAAATGTGCAGCAATATGTTGTTGGCATTCATGTGGGTGATGAATATGTATAAAAGGATAAGAAGATCGAATAAAAATGGTATCGTTTCAGCAACAACAGAGAATAATATGTAATTGTGGTTGTGATGAAACTGATATTCAAATTCATCTATTAATGCGACTGTTGTTCATAATGGTGATAGTACTTAATGGGGGGTGATGAGGAGAATAATTAACAAGTAATGAATATTGTACTGTTATGCTATTTATGCTTATGGAGATTGAAATGTTGAGATTGTGCAAAGGCACTAATCTGAAGGAAATTGGATGAGAACTTGCCAGCCAAGTATAGATATGATACTCATGAAAAGGTACGTACTACTGTTCTTACCAAGTAAACACTATAGTTGCAGTCCGAAATGAAATCATTATAGCCTCATGATGATACGGAAAAATTGAATAAGGGGAGTTGGTTTACATACAAAACTTTGACATTACGGAACCTCTTAGATTTCACCCAGTAGTGAAATGAATGAACAAAAAATGTGTGGTGGATGTGATACCATTCCCATCCTGATGCACAAGTTCATTTTTATACAGTTTGAAGATGTCCTATCATTCAATACAGTTGCGGCTTTAGATACACCCGGTGCGTATGCACCGGGTAAGATGCTTGTTAAGACTAAAATCACTGAGCACAAAATTAAGGGTTTAGTTTTTGCAAAAGGAAATGATTAGGACCAGAACTCCTTCAAATAGTGCCTCCAATTCGCTGATTGGAAGACGTATTATCATCCCATGTGTTGATCAACTGGAATCTCCAACTCTGACGGCTTTCGGGCTGCATAAAGCTTTCCTGCACTGTTAATAGAACACCAAATATCTGGGTCAAATCTCGCCTTTCCATTGTTAGGAATCAAGTCTTCAACTTTCACAACCACTATAGGAAAACTTCCCTGACAGAAATGGTTGGCTTGAACATTAGTTTTGGTATCTCCACCAAATTCTAGAACAGCTGGTGGTTCAGTGAGCTTCAAAGGAGTATCCATTGGAATACTCTGAACAGCAAGTTCATCGAAAGGAACCCAATTACTAGGAACCGTACTACCACTCATCCATGGTTCTGCATCGTCCGATCCATCTCCTGCACCACGGGACTTTTGGAGCTTTATTGACAAATCAAGAACTCTTTTTTCTAGTGCTTGCCTATAATTCTTCTCTTGGTTCAGTTCCTGTTTTAGGTTTGATACTTCATTGTTAAACTTATCTTTAAGACTGGAGATTTCTGCCTGTAATTTCTCTGCCAATACTGTGACAGAAGGATTAGTCATGTTCGTCTACTCGTGACCAGGTAACTTTAGATCTAGACCAATCCCAGTAAATCACCAAACCTTGACAATTGAGAAACATAATCTTTTCTCTGTTATGTTCATAAGAATTTTTAGCTAAGATAGATTTGAGAGCGTCATAATCGCTCACTTTGTTATTGCCCAAAGAAAGATGTTTTGAGAAATCTAATGCTTCTAAGTACTTGATATCTCCTTCTTGAAGAGGGACGTTATACTTCTTCGCAATCCTCGTTACTGAATACCCTTGACTTGAATTCCAGAAGGACATAAACAACTCGGATCTCTGTACCACGACATAGTTACTGACTTTCTAGAGATATAAAACAAACAAGCATTAGGTGATAACAGGGAGTTTGAAGGTATAGATCAGAGAGGGCACTTACAAGTGATGGTTCTTTAAAGAGCGGAATAATAATTAGGGTTAATAGTTGGAGTCGTTTGACTTAAAATTAAGATTGGCACAAAAAGAAGAGAGAATTTCATTGATATGTTCTTGGTTACAATTTGTAGTATATATAGGGTTTAATATCTAAACTTAGGAAAAGCTATAAACTAGGGAAAGCATATATTTTATAGAATGCAACAGTTTAGGCCATGGTCACATGGACTGTCTTTCGAAAGGCCAATCCAAGTTATGTGGCCTGTGAACTCCGGAGCGTTTATTCAACATGCAAAAGAAAAAGGTTTCTATTTTTAAGGAAAAAGAGAGTATACTGTATTTGAGCATACATATAAGTGTGATGCATACATATTGCTGCGAGGTCAGGACAGTTGGCAGCAACCTTGGAAGGATTGATGATCACCGAAGACCTGATATCAAGAGTATCACCTTTTAAGTGTACAAGTTATGCAAATGGCTCAATATATTGGCTGGGTGTTACTAGCATTGGATGAACCTTGCTGTCACGAACCCAGAAGGTATAGAACGAATTGGTTAGGGTAACCTCTTGATTCACTTAGAATCAAGCCTCTCCTGTTCTATCAAGAAAACGCCCTAAATCATTTAACCGATTTCTATTGATAATTTCTCATGAGACCCTTCTTATAAAGCTGAACCTCAGACAACCTAAATCTAACGACTACAATTATATCTGACTCAATCTTGTTATTCATAAAGGATAAAGGCTACCAAACTAGGCACGCACACAAGACATTACTATGGGCACCCTTCCCTTAGGCCAGGTACATGACACTTGCATTATCAATTCACGCAACCAATGTTTCATCTCAGCAAAAAGTCTTATTTCCCTTTTGTAAGATACACATTTTTACTTTTTAATCAAATGTAAAACTATAACTCTGTGATAAAATTTTGACTTGGTGTTCAAATTGCAGATGTTTAAAGACAATGGCTCCAATATCTTATATTTGAACTAATCAAAAGTAGTATTGTGGATATTAAACCTGTACATTTGTCCCGGAAAAAATCACAAATGATACAACTCTTGTGGCCCCACCCACAAGGAATAGTAGTACCATGGGTCCTACAAGTCTGTTGGGGAGACCTCGAAAAACCTATCATTTTCGCTTAAAGAACCAAAAAAAAAGCTTGGTGCTCTGGAAAAAAAATCAAGATAGACATATTAAATATGTAGGTCACTCCAAATTCCAAGTTGGTGGGTTCACCACTGCCCAAACTTTGTATCTACCTACCTGGTTTTGGTATTAAATATGGATCCAAAGATAAACTTGTGACATTGAGGTAGAGTTGTAGATATTGGGTGAAATATAAAGTCTGACTTACTGGTAAATTGTGGGTGCTCAAAAATAATTGATCCGCGACTTTACCTTTCATTTAAGTAACTGAGTACAACACTTACATTGGCAATACATGAAACAGATGGGAACATGAAAATCCATTACAAATGTCTCGGTATGGGCAGGTAAGGCAAGCATTTGGAAGTCTATGCGCTCAGTATAGTTCATTCAAATATATCTTCTAAAAGACAGCATTGCGTGTAAAATTTGGCCCAAAAAAGTTCGTTTGGTGGACTGAAAAGCGTTCTTGGCCGCGCCATGTACAAGAATTTCGAGCACACCATACGAGTATAGCGACCATGCATACTAGTTGAAAAAGTTGTTTGCTGAAAAGCGTTCTTGGCCGCGCTATGTACCATACAAGTTGCAGTTCTCCGCAGTATAGCGTGCGACCATAGTAGTTGGTTGCTCTAACTAACACAGCTAATTAGAGAGTCACACACGTAACAAGACATAAATGCTCGATCACTAGTAGCTTACACTCCTACACTCCTATCTAGTCTAAATGCTGAAAAGAGTAGCAAAAGATCAACCTATACTGTCAAAATCAACAATCATTTCCTGCCACTAAAGCCTCATAAATCTACAGTGTGATACTGATATAGTAGTATCTTGTTACCCTAGGCCCTATTACCTTGACCTACACACACAGTCTGCAAAAATACTAGAAATCTAGGCTAGGCTCTATTAATCCTAATTCCTAAAGAGATATCGTACCTTCATTTGATGATGATGATGATGATGATGATGATGATCTTATTTCAAGTTATTTAGAAGCTTGTGCTAAGTTGTTTGAGGGCATCTAAGTCGAATCAAACTGACATCAACGACTAACAACATTCAGTCCATTTTGTTTCTGTATGAAATTGATCATCAGCGAATATCGCTTGAAGAAGCAGAATCTAGAGATATAACTTGCGGAACCTGCATTCATCATGGGCTCTCAGGTTTCTTCTCTTTCTCACTCTCTCAATTTCATTTGTCACCATAATACTATAGTATATCTTTGATTAGTTTCGTCGATGATGATCATGGTTGCATGTATTTGAGCCTAGTGTACTGTTTAAAAGTTATTCTTACTATCTTAGATTACTATTTTGGTACTTACTAACTTTCAAGATCATGGTCTTGGCACTATTTGAAGCTGTTCTCTGAACTTTATTCTAGTGCCATTTTTTGTCTTTCGATATTTTTTGCATAGTACTTCTTTATTCTTATAATTTCGATTGATTTCATAAAATTTGAGCAAAGAAGAATTTTCAATTTTATTTAAAAAAAAGCATCAAATGTACCCAATTTTACAAGGAATTTATACTCGATTGCATAAGAATTACGAATGTAATCACACCAAATTTACTTAAATTTATTTAAGAATTATAAAAACAGTGAAGTTATTGATTTCTGTAACAAAAACAGAGTAAGAGAAAAACACAGTTCATCAATCAATCAAAAAAACAAAACAGAGTCTTTATCCAGCATTTCGGGTATAGAAGACAGAGAAGCAGATCGGGTTAACACCGTATCCAACGATCAATAGCCCAGAATCTACCCCATTTCATTTTTCAATCCTTTAGGATTCATTGGTACTCGACCGGTTCACTCACACACCCGATTCACATGTTGTTTTCCCCGAGTGAAACCCGATTCACATAATGTTTGTTTGTGAAATGTCTAATACGATGCACATTCATGCTTCTTGTCTGCACTTCAATGAGGTGTACAAAATGTGCCGGCGACTAAAGCTCCATTTCATCGTACGTCTACGGTCACCACGATAAAATAACACGTTCTATGTTATTCCTTCTGTTTTGTAGGCATCAAAATCTAACCAAAAGGACATGGACTTCAATCATTCTGGACTTTTATCCTTACGTACGGTGAATTGGTAAGTTAGCTGATAAACCATCCTTGTCAGTTCGGTTGAGTTATGGAAATAATACCGAGTTGATTTATTCTGCAACGAGTTGACAAGTTTTTGGTATTCAGATGTCATATGCCAAAATGGCTGGTGCACTACCACTGGTTTTGACCACCACTAAATAGAGATAGGATATTTGGACAATCTCCGGCCAGTAGATAATTAGCGGTTTTTTCTTTGTCGACTGATTCCTTAAACATGTCATTAGGTTTAAGGCCACGAAAATGAAATAAAATTTGACCGGTCTTCTGAAGTCTCCCACCCGTCTGCATGCCTCTAAGCCATATTCCACACCCCAGACTCAATGTCAAGACTTAAGACATTCTAAAACATACAACCCATTAGCAGAATAACTCAATAATCTTTCCTTGTGAATAAAATGGAAAACTACCAATTAAGCCAGAATACCATCCCTGCACGTATGAACCGGGTTAGTTAGGCACTTGTCGAATATAACTGTAGGGTAAATTCTTTTTCCCTATTCAAATTTCCAGTGTGTATGTATGCCATTTAGTTATAAGCAAATATATCCAACAATGCATTTGATTTTTTAATACTAAATTTCATTTTTTAACTTGAAGGCAAAGTGAACAAAACCGAAGATCCATTTTAGCTAGTTTGGTTAAGGGAGTGTACGTACTTGAGAATGACCGTCAACACAAACGGCAAGCATGCCAAGCCCTAGCACCAGCATGGTGGAAATCTTTCAACTTTCAGCTAAGTCGTGTGCTCACAGATGAATCCGATTCATCCATCTTTGGGGCTGTATATAAATTAACACCCAATTCAAACAATTTCTATCCGATTGGAGCACCTAGATATGTAATTGCCTTTAGAGGAACGATGCTCAATAAATGCAATATTATTC
Organism: Papaver nudicaule; assembly: GCA_023529015.1. Classification (NCBI taxonomy): domain Eukaryota; kingdom Viridiplantae; phylum Streptophyta; class Magnoliopsida; order Ranunculales; family Papaveraceae; genus Papaver; species Papaver nudicaule. Next base: position 6,439 of record JAJJMA010066438.1, read on the forward strand.
AGGATGGCAAATTAAACTTGAAGATTTTAACAAACAAGCTTCACAATACGGGCCGTTTGGAGAAGGCATTGCAAGCTGTCGAAAATATGGTTTCTGAAAAAGGAGCTTGTAACTTCTGGTTGGCAGGGCATTCTTTGGGTGCTGCCATAGCCATGCTTTCAGGAAAAACCATGGCAAAGGAGGGTATTTTCCTTGAATCATATCTATATAACCCACCATTCATTGCAGCTCCTATGGAGAGTATTAAAGGCAAGAAAGTGAAGCGTGTGATCTTTGGTGCTCGCAGCTTGTTCACAGAAGGGAGTACATTTTCCCTGAATGGCGAAAAAGAGAAACAACAGTCAAAAGATTTGTTTACAACCTTATCACTGTGGGTGCCTAATATGTTTCTGAATCCATCTGACCCTATTTGCTCCGGATACATTCGGTATTTTGACAAACGAGAAACTATTGAAAGCTCTGGATTTGAAGGGATTGAGATGTTTGAGATTCAAAATTCATCGGAGTGGTTATTATCGAATGATTTTGGGAATGACTATTGCTCAGAAGAACTACACTTAATCCCTTCAGCTCGTGTGACTACTAGTCGCACTCCAATACAACAAGCTCACAATCTTAGTCAATGGTTTACTAATTACTCAGTTTCAGAACCTAAGGTGTATTCCTATGAATGACGAACTCCTTGCTTCATGTCCATGTGTGTTTATATATATTGGGTATGTACGTATGGTTGTGTCCCTTGTAATGTTAGGTGATTACTATGAGGATGGAATGAATGGAAAGTGTTGATATTCTCTTCTCTGGTTATGTGAATTCATGTAATTCTTAGCTATTTATGCACTTTAATTTCCATCAGTTTCACCTTTGAACTTGATGATAAGTTTGCACTTATCTTAACCACTTTTGTACATGCTACTCAACATTTACCTATTTAACTTGAGCCTTAAAGTTTGAGATGGTATCAGAGCCTAGTGCTCCTTAACTTTGTCGATTGGTTATTTCTTATAAGATTAGAAGTTGGAATTGGAAATGTCCTGGTGGATTCATTGCCTATTCACTGTTTCAAATGTGTCAATTCAGTCTGCCATATGGTATTATATTTTGGTCATTAGTCCTCAGAAGCACTAATATAAGCATTGATGAAAAAGAGTTATGCTGCATATAACAATTGGACATCCTACTCAACTTGTATTTTCATAGTGTGCTCAGGACGAGAACCAAATCAACCAACCAGAAGCACAGTACATACCTCAACAAGACTCAGTCAAGTCAACATTCTGGTGCACTAAGTGATCCGAAACTGCTGTAATTGAAAGTTCTACTTTGTACATCTTTAGCTACGTACTTGCCCACTCACTCTAGTCTTAATGAGTCAACAAAAAAATAAAAACAACTCTCATCCAAGACTTCCACCCACTATTGGAGATGCTCTAAGTAAAAACCAAAACAAGTCCAAGTTTTATGATGGTTGAAAAATAACAACCGCACTATAAGAAGGACTCCTTGACAGAAACGGTTTGCTTGAACATTAGTTGTGGTATATCTTCACCAAATTTTGCCGCAGGTGCTTCGGTTACTGTAGAAGGAAAGAATGTTCCCTGGAATATTTAGCGTAGCAAGTTAGTCAAAAGTAACCCAATCAGTAGGAACCGTAAAACCACTCATCCATGGTTCCGCATCGGCAGATGCACTTCCAGCACAACGACACTCTTCTTCATTTGCTGCCAAATCGAGAACTTTGGTTTGGAGTGCTTGCCCATCACTCTTCTCCTGGTTTAGTTGCACTTGGAACTTTGTTACTTCATTGTTCAACCAATCTTTAAGAAAGGAGTTTTCTGCCACTGACTCGGAAATTGTTTCCTCCTCAACCAATACAGTATCACAAGGTTTTTAATGCCAGGCAAACTGTAGAAAATGGAGTCACTCGTGATCAGGTACCTGTGCTGTTAGTATAATCCCAGTGGATCATCAAACCGTGGCAATTTACAAACTTAGTAGTTGGGAAAATTCTTCCATCTAACCATGATTTGAAAGCGTCATAGTCGCTCTCTTTGTTATAGCCCAAATATAGATGTTTAGAGAAATCTAATTCTTCTACACAGCTGATATCTCCGTTTTGAAGAGGGATGTCATACTTTTTCACTATCCTGTCTATGTAATACCCAAGATCCCAACCACAACAACTTATAAACAACTCAGGATCTGTATACCACGACATTGTTACGATTCCAAAGTGATATCGTTTTGAGATTAAGAAGAAGAAGATTGCGACAGCAGATGGGAGATTTGAGGAGCTACTTGAAAAGTAATGTAATGAATGACAAATTTCTTTACAACTAGGCCTTCTTATAGTGCTAGACTGGGAATGGAAGTCAATTAATCTAGGAAATAAGCCACAACTAGCTAGGAAAAGAAATCCTAAGCTGACATCTTCGATTCTGATGGCTTCATAATTTCCTGCATTGTTAATAGAACACCAAGTATGCGACGTTCACAACAACTAATGTGTGTGAATTTCTCCTTGGTTAAAAAAGCCAACATCAGTCAACGATGGTCATGGTGCTTGGCAAAATATAAAACCGGCCTAGTTATGTCAAACCCTATAAATATTTGGATTTCTGTGTGCCATTCTCTATGTACTGTTTTCTTCAGCATGGATAGTTTCAGCATTCTTCCGGAAGACCTTACATTAGATATACTCACTCGCTTACCAACCGAATTTGTTCGTAAATGCAAGTTAGTATCCAAAACATTGAGCAATCTTATCAAACATCCATTCTTCTCTTACTTGCACTTAAAAATTGTCTTCATCGTACTAATCCTGAATGGTGAAAGATCCTCTCCCTGGTACACTTTTGTTAAGTCACAATATCATCTACTGCTACCGTACCACCTAGTACCGGTTTAGAGTCGAATTGGGTTGGACTGTTGATTGTGGTTCCAGGCCTGGGCCTCATATAGTCATACAGACATATCCTTAGCCCTTGGGCGAATCCCTAGAAACCATGATGCCTATAAATATTTTCCTTTCTTTAACTTTATTTTTATTTTGTCAATTCACTTCTCCATGTACATCTTATTTTCTTCAACTTTTTTGCATCAACCCTATAAATATTCGGATCTGTATGCATCAATCCTGTTCAACACAAGAAGGGGGTTTTGATGGATGATTTCAACATCCTCCCCATAGAGCTTACGTTAGAGATATTGACTCATTTGACTCGTTTAACGACTGAATCAGTTGTTGAATGCAAGTTAGTGTCTAAAACATGGAGAAATCTTATTAAACATCAATCCTTCTCTCAAATGTACTTAAATCGTATTAATAATTCTTCAGATTCTGGTAAGTTGAGTTTTCTTGTCATCGCTTATCATAAACTTTTCTACTTTGAATATAACGATAATCATGATACGGTAAGATCACAAGGATCAAATTTCCTTCTCCAGTCAAGACTAATTTTTATTTGGCTCGTTTAATGGTTTGATATGTCTTTATGATAAAAAAAAATCGGTTTATTATTTGTAACCCCATGACCAAAGAGTATGTTATTCTTCCGGAACCAAATGTGAATCCGGGTGGTTATGATTCGGCCGGATTTGGCCACCTTCCTTCGACCAATGAGTACAAAGTTGTAGCACTGTATAAAGATCCCAATTCTTTAAAGGTCATGGTATATACTCTTGGCAGTGGCAATGGATGAGAGTGTTAGAGTTAATTCAAACACATACAAATGTAATTTGTTTGTTTTAGGATAATGTTAGAGTCAATTGTATGTTAGTTTGTGTGGTTACATGGTAGAAGTTAGGTCAGTTATCTTTCAAATGCTTGTATATATATATGTACTCTGATGGATATTTATGTAATGAATAGAAGATAGAGGTTTCTGATTTTCGTATCTCTCGCTCTCAGACACTCTCGATCCATGAATTCTAACATGGTATAGCGGGTTGAGAGATGAGCGGGTGAGAGAGTTAGAAGAATTTTCTGGTTTGTCTAACTAAAAGAGAAAGAATTGTTGATGTAATCAAGAAGATATTTTTTCTATTGCTGATGTTGGAGCGATAATCAGAGATGGTGTTATTATGATGATAATGTAGGTTTTCTGTGAACCAAATGCGGTATGGGACTCTTGTTCTCTTATCAAGAAAGTTGAAAAGAAGTGTAGTTTATGCTTATTAAGAATGCATGATGTTTTGTGATACTGCAATTGTTATGTTACGGTTGAAGTGTAATGTGTAAACATGGTGCACGACAACAAGCAAGTGAAATATCTCTGCTCTAGTGGTAACAGGAAAACGAAGATGATATCGATACGATGATGATGATGATGTTGCTATGTAAGGTATGATGATGATGATGTAATGATGTCTGATGAAGATGCAAATATAATTTGCATAAATATGTTAGGTTAGTCTAAGATATGCAATATGCGGCTAACAACAACGATAATTGTGACGACAATGATCGTTATGGTGATGATGGTGCATCAAGATGTTGTTCTTATGATTATGATAATGTTCTTAATGTGATTCTTAGTATTGATGTTTGAATTAAGGGGGTGTGTTAGAGTTAATTCAAACACATACAAATGTAATTTGTTTGTTTTAGGATAATGTTAAGAGTCAATTGTATGTTAGTTTGTGTGGTTACATGGTAGAAGTTAGGTCAGTTATCTTTCAAATGCTTGTATATATATATATGTACTCTGATGGATATTTATGTAATGAATAGAAGATAGAGGTTTCTGATTTTCGTATCTCTCGCTCTCAGACTCTCTCGATCCATGAATTCTAACAGAGAGATATTGGAAAGTTTGATATTGAAGTTGACAGCCAGCTTGGTGTTTTTCTGAATGGAACTATTTATTTTGTGAGCAGTAAAACTGGGATGATTTTGGTCTTCGATTTGGCTGATGAAAAATTTCGCAAACAAATTCCACTTCCTTGTGTGCCAAATAGAGGTCAAAATATTTGGATTACCTCTTGTGCATTAGGGGTTTTAGGTGGGTATTTGATCTATACTATCAAAATTAACCTCCAGAACATCCTCAGGGTCACATTTTATAACAGATGGCTATATAGAAAGAGGGACGATAATCATAGCACAAAAGAGCACGAGGAACACTACCACGGTTGGACTAAAGAGTTCAATGCTTGTCCAAACAAAAGAGTAGTTGGTGGTTTCACAAAGAATGGTGGTGTTTTAACTCACAGTTGTAACTATCTCACTATTTACTACCCCAAAACTTCAACCTCTGAGAGGCTGGTGGAATTACACTGTGATGCAGACTTTTGTCAAGTATTTCCTTACAAGAACACGTTAGTTTCGTTGAAAGAGTTGGGAGAAAAAGATGCTAAAGTACATAGAGGATCTTTCAACTGCGATATTTCAATTCGACAAAAGTAATAATCTAAAAAACTGACTGTGCCTTTATTCAGTCAGAGGTGACTTGCATATGTAAATTAGGTACACCTATGAAAATTCTCTAGTAATACACACGTTCCTTTTTCGTATTCATCGATGTGAGTCTAGAAATCTCTGAGATCACACCCAATGGTCCTAGATGAAGATCTACTCAAGAACACTTAAGCATAC
>JAJJMA010066447.1:0-11919 GCA_023529015.1 Papaver nudicaule
TTATATAACGGAATTGAGTGATTCTTGGCTCGTTAGATTCGTCTTTTCATCAACTACAAGATGGTGACCTTTTTAAGGACAATGGTCGCTCACAATTTATGTTTGAATTTATTCTCCTCGGGTGTATATATACAACAATGTATTTTTACCGTCATAGGTATTAGTTCCAATGAGTGATGATTATGTAACGATAGATATAAAGGTAGAATGACAAGAATCCAAGAGAGTCATTTACCTTTTGAGATGAGGACTATGAATATCAAGTGTGTAAGCTCCGGTCTTCATCTTCAATGGTCTTCTATCGTTTTTCGTCTCAATACCTAAACTATCCTAGTCCAAGTCGATATTGTAGACTAATTAAGGGTTGAGTTTTTGTCAACTAAACTTGACAACTGACTTGAGATAGCAACATCAGTGGGTTCAACCGAGCAATGCTCTAACATCTTGTTTGTCAATCTAAAGAGCTTTCGATAAAATTATTTCAAACTCAAGCAATTTAATCATGCCTCCAAAGAAGAACCAACGACCTGGAAAAGCTCATGTTAATCCCGATGTCACTCCTATTGCCAATCCACCTATTGCCACTCCTCTTACTGTGGTCAGGAGACATCGTGGTCCAAGATTTACTATGGATGAAGATGAATTGATCTGTAGAGCTTACGTACTCTTCACCAAGGACTCCATCAATGGCGTGCAACAACAGGGAACCACGTTCTGGAACCGAATTTTCGAATACTTATGTTCTGAGTGTCCCAATGTGAATGAACGTGACTCTGAGGGATTGTCACATCGTTTTGGAGCGATCAACAAGGAGACTAATGAGTACGTCGTCGCCATTATGCAAATGAATCGACAAAGGAGGAGTGGGGAGACTGATGTTGATGTTGAACGACGATGCAGGAATGAGTGGCAGAAGTGCCACCCAAAGGGTTTTCAGTATGAAAGTTGTTACCACATTCTGAAATATTTGAACCGGTTCAACCCCCATGCCTTGGATGGATATGAAGTACCCACCAGATCCCCATACTGTCATGTCTCCCAAACTTTCCATGATGGAGGCTCTAGTTCTTCGCCAGGTTCATCTTCACAACCACCAACTGATCAAGAGAATGTTAACAATGACAATTCCAATCTGAATGTGAACAACTGTAGCAAGAAGTCTAGGGGTGGAGGTCAGAAGGCGTCGAAAAAGGCAAGGGTTGACGCTCAAGATGGATCTTCTGGCGCTTTCAACATGGATGCATGGTTGGAGCATGAGCGCAAGGCTGAGGAAGTAAGATCCCTTCATAGAAACATAGTGGTCCGACAGCTTCAAAAAAAGCCATCTTTCTCAGGAGCAACATTTTCAGAATTTCACCAAGAACAAGATTATGTCAATGAACACTTTGAACATGAATGAGCTCCAGAGGAAGATGTGGGAGACGGAGTTTAAGAAGGTTAATCTTCCACCTGTTGTCCTACCACAACCAGCACCACCAACCCCAGCACCAACAACAGACCCAGGAGCAACAACAACACCAGATGCACTCCCTCCCTTCGATAACGAAGACCTCAATGCCTCATCCAATGACATCGAGGACGAGGAGGTCAGGTACGCTTGGGGTTGATGATGAACAAGAAGGCTCCGTGAAGAGTGAAGGACTTAAAGAAGAAGAAAAAGAAGAAGAAGAGGGACCTGAAGATGAAGGAAGAATAGTTTGATTCTAGTTAAGTTTATTTATTTTATGTTGTTTATTTAGATTCTTTTTTTTTTAAACGTAAACTTTCGTGTTCTCTGTGGTATTTTAGAAGTAGCGACAATATACAAAATTATGCTTTAATTAATTAATGTCTTCAAAATAACAAAAACAACAAGCAAACCAAAAAAAAAAAAAAAAACAAGCAAACCAAAAAAAAACATCAAACAATAAAAACAAAATACCCATAAATTACATGTCTTCTTCTTCGTCTCACGTACATATCCCCTCCCCCCTGTCCATACCTTTCCCAAAGATGAGCCGTCAAGTCATGCCGGAGTTGCTGATGAAGACCTGCATTCTGAATTTTTTCAGTTGCAAGTATGTATTCTCTAGCAGGCAAACCGCATTCGATCACAAGTCGAGGCCTCTCATCATTGTCTTCGTAATTAATCCACGAAGGATCACGACGAGTTTCAGCGATAACCATGTTATGCCAAATTATGCAAGTAAGCATAACACTGTTCATTCCTTCAATATCAAAACTCCGATAAGGCCCACAGATTATTGCAAACTTCCTTTTCAAAATCCCAAACGCCCTCTCAACATCCTTTCGCTTAGCCATATGATAAGTATTAAAGTGTGTCTTATCACGATACGCAGGATTCGTAGGCGGTAATTGAGGGCATGCTTGAACTATTGTTGACCACTGGGGATATATTCCGTCCGCAAGATAGTACCCTTGCTTGTACTCACGACCGTTGACGGTGAAACTACAAGCTGGGGCAACTCCAGTTTTAACATCCGCAAACAATGGTGATTTGTGCAACACATTCAGATCATTATGTGAACCAGGTAGTCCAAAAAATGCATGCCAAATCCAACAATCATAGGTAGCCACCGCCTCCAAAATTACCGTTGGCTTAGAGTAGTGACCCTTATACTGGCCTGCCCAATCAACTGGACATCCCCGCCAAACCCAGTGCATGCAATCCAAACTACCCAACATCCCTGGAAAACCTCTTCTTTCGTTCTCCTTCAGGATCTCAACCATATCAAGCTCATTAGGCTTCCTTAAGTAGGTTGAACCAAAATGAGCAACAATTGTGTTGCAAAATAACTGAAGGTATTTGTAGGCGGTTGTTTTGCCCATACGAATATACTCATCAGCACCCTCTGCTGGTGCACCATAACACCATCTGCTGGTGCACCATAATATTCGCAAGGCTGCAGTGATCTTCTGTTCAGGGCTAAACCCTCTATATTCCGGGCATCGTATTGATAATTAAACAAAGGATCGACCAAACAACATTCAACAATTATTCTCTGAAGAAGGCAACGTCCCATTCGGAACCGCCACTGAAAATCTTCGTTAGAGTACACACAATCATGATTGAAATAAATATTCATTATCCTGTCGTGGAAAAAATGCCTCTTTCTCCACGTCCATGTTCTTCTAAAAACTTCCCTTGGTTCAGGAATTCGAGGTATAGCTCCGGTGAAAATATGCATCATTAATGTTCGACGCCTTCTAGCAGCTTCGTCTTCTTCATCCAACTGTTACAAAATTCTCAGATACTTTTCTTGTTCCTCCTTGAAGGTATGAATCATTTCCATAGCGTTTTCTGCCTCCTCTTCAGATGAAGGAAGCTCAATATCGTATTGCATCTCCATGTGTAAAAGAAGAAGAGAAATAAATGGGGATTATGTGTTTTTTGTGATTTGAGTGGTGAAATGGGTGAGAAATGGTTGAGAATTTATAGTAGCAGTGAATGCTAGAGTAGCCATTGTGGAGGCTCATCCTAAGCCGAGCGGCCTAACTAGAACCGCCAGCGGCCCAAGTTACGCTGCTCGGTTCTACTTAAGCCGAGCGGCCCTTACCATGCCGCTAATCTATTTTACCATAGTGGCAAACCCACTTTGTTCATCCACTTGGACGTGTAAACTGTGTTTTTATACACAATCCATAGGAATTGCCCTTATGTTTTGATTTCTTCGCTTATTTATGGTTTTTAAGAGAGCTATGTCTAGCTAAACTCACTGTTAAGGTTAAAGGATGAACTTGTAGGTTTATTTTACTCATGTTTGCAACAAGGGTTTTCAAAACTAAAAGCTTAATTTGATGTTTGAGTTTCTCATATTTGGGTTGATTGTTTGATGAGTTTTCCATGTCTTATGCCTTGTATATTTCATAGTTGAAATCTAGTACAATATCCATTGTTAACCTTGGTTTATTGATTTATGAGCATCTTTTTACCATGTATGCCATGTATACATAGTACTCGGGAGTTCTAGCTTTAGGTTGAGAACAAACATATTATTTGATGATTCATATCTATAAATCTTAAACGATATAATTTCCATGTATTAGTAGCTAGGTTATTACTTTACATGAGTAAAATTGAGACCCGAGTAAGAAAACATTGTTGAAACCTAGCCTACAAGGGATTCCCGTAGCCTTAGCACTTCCATAACTTTGATTAAATCCTTACTTGCGTTGTTTGATTCAATTTATTTGCATATTCCTTAGTATAAATTTCTGTTTTTTGTCTACTTGGAACTCTATTGGAGTGAATTTGATTCGAAAGTTAATAGCGTAAACTAGAAGTGATAAAAAGGCACTCTTTGTGGGAATGAACCACATTTGCCTTGTCTACAATTCGATACCGTGCGCTTGTGGTAAAACAAGTCGGTTTTCTGACTCATCATTTCTCTTCTTAGTTCTCGCTTCCTTTGCCCTAATGCATATCTAATTGCCTCAAGTTACACAACAACCCGACGAAACAATCGCATATTAAAGTACATTCGGTAGCTGGTGCACTTCTACTAAGCTACCGTATACAAGTATCTGGTACCTTGGGTACACTTCGAGCTACCGAATGCAGTTGATTCTGACTACAGAAAAAAATAACAGCTTTTCATTCAGTGGCTCTTAAACCATTTGGCTACCGAATAAACATAGTTTTTACAAGTAAAAAAGGTCAGAGACAACTTCATTCAGTAGTTGTTTAGGTTAATGAAACTAAAAAGGGTAGTACTGACTTTTAACGCACCCTCTAAGTCACCCCCTAGCCTAGGTCCTTGGTTTGAAATAAATTTTCCATATACCAAAATCACGCCAGGTTTTGTAAATGGGATGGGATTTATGAAAAGCGTGAGTGACAAATAGATAAAATCTCATCAACTCTATCAACTTTTACTCTTACTTTTATCTTTTTACCATAGGAGTACCAGATTTCTTTCTATCTGGCGTCACACAATATCAGTTTGTCGGATGGAAATGGATAGAACAAAATGAACGGATACGAGAGATTCTATCTAAATGAAATGAACCCAATCGCTTATATCCTTTCTTCATCTCCTTCTATTTCAGTATTTTCTTCTCTCTTTGTATTATCTCTTTGGGTTCTTTCTTCAAACACATTATAGACAAAACCCACAAGAAGCAAAACCAAACCCTAATTCCGTTTCATGGCTACTTCAGCTACCCCAACTGCTTCATCAAGCCTCCTCTTCTCAATAAACTCTTCAACCCATTCTTCATCTTCTTCTCCTTCATCATCTGGTGTTTCATTTTCTTCAATCCGTAAATCGACTCCACTTCTATCTTCATCTTTCATCACTCCTTCTTCAAGCATTTTCTACTGGACTTCAAATTCAGTTTCCACCACCACCACAACAACAAGAAGAAGTAACCGTTCGCTCACCGTTAAAGCAGCGAGAGGCAAATTCGAGAGGAAAAAACCTCATGTCAATATTGGTACAATTGGTCATGTCGACCATGGAAAAACCACACTTACTGCTGCTTTAACAATGGCTTTGGCTTCTATTGGTGGTAGTCAATCTAAAAAATACGATGAAATTGATGCTGCTCCTGAGGAAAGAGCTAGAGGTATTACCATTAACACCGCTACTGTTGAATATGAAACTGAAAATCGTCATTACGCGCACGTCGACTGTCCCGGTCACGCTGATTATGTTAAGAATATGATTACTGGTGCTGCTCAAATGGATGGTGCGATATTGGTCGTGTCTGGTGCTGATGGTCCAATGCCACAAACCAAGGAGCATATTTTACTAGCGAAACAAGTAGGTGTTCCTAATATGGTTGTTTTTCTTAATAAGCAAGACCAAGTTGATGATGAGGAGTTACTTGAGTTGGTTGATTTAGAGGTTCGTGATCTTTTAACATCTTATGAATTTCCTGGTGATGATACTCCTATTATTTCTGGTTCTGCTTTATTAGCATTAGAAGCTCTTATGGCTAATCCTGCTATTAAGAGAGGAGAAAATAAATGGGTTGATAAAATTTATGAACTTATGGATAATGTTGATAGCTATATTCCAATTCCTCAACGTCAGACCGAGTTACCATTTCTTCTTGCAGTAGAAGATGTTTTCTCGATTACAGGTCGTGGTACTGTTGCTACTGGTCGTGTTGAAAGAGGTACAGTAAGAATTGGTGAGACTGTTGAACTTGTGGGTCTTAGAGAGACTAGAAGTACTACTGTCACTGGTGTTGAGATGTTTCAGAAGCTTCTTGATGAAGCGCTAGCTGGTGACAATGTTGGAATTCTGCTTCGTGGAATGCAAAAAGCTGATATTCAGAGGGGAATGGTTCTTGCAAAACCTGGTTCTATTACTCCACACACAAAATTCACCGCCATTGTTTACGTTCTTAAGAAAGAAGAAGGTGGTAGGCATTCACCGTTTTTCGCTGGTTACAGACCACAATTTTACATGAGAACTACTGATGTTACTGGAAGAGTTGCTACAATCATGAACGATAAAGATGAGGAGTCGAAAATGGTTATGCCAGGTGATCGTGTTAAGATGATTGTTGAGCTTATAGTGCCCGTTGCATGTGAGTCAGGTATGAGGTTTGCTATTAGAGAAGGTGGGAAAACTGTTGGAGCTGGTGTGATTCAGGAAATTCTTGAGTAATAGGCACACTTCACTGATTCATCTCGAAGTCTCAATCTTTTTGAATCAAACTGCGGTCTCAATTATAAATGTACACTGTGAGTGTCATCACTGTTCGCTGTCCTGATATCTTTTTTGTTGTCATATATTTTGCAGTTTTCTCCTCCTGTGTTTTATTGCATTTGAACCTAGTTTAGTTAGAGCAATGAACTGGCAATGTTTTTATGTAATTCATCCAATTCTGTTTGTTGTTTCTGTTCATTTTGAAGTTTGCTGCAAAGTGCCTCTTTATGCTGTGCTTGAATGGCTAATGAATGAGATGATTTTCATAATGTTTATTCTTATGATTGTGCTCTTCTAAATCGTTGGTGTCAGCATATATCTGCAAAGCTGTATGCCAAGATTAAGTTGGCAATGGAACTGTATGTCCTGGTATTCAATTATATCATTGATTGTCATTGCAGCACTGAGTGGATAAAGATTAATTCGACTTCAAATTGGTTGATTATTGTAGTGCATCAATACCTGGTGTTTCTTGGCTACGTATATACCTATGGGTCTGTTTCTGATATCTTGTCATCCAAAATCCTGTTGGTTTGCAATTAGAACTGCTGAATTAAGATTATTGACTTGTTTTTATCAGTTCTATTTTCAGATTACCTTTTTAAAATTTTAACTATAGGTTGGCATACCAGTACATCATCTCAAATGCTCCCAAAATCTTGACTAGAAACATTTATATGGCAACAAGTTGGATATGTAGTTTTTATGTGTTCGGAAGTAGACTGAAAATCAGGACTATTTGCTGTCTGTTTTTACTGGTTATCTTTTCGATTAGTGATACATGCTGTTCACAGAACCCGTCTGATATATTTAATCTATGGCATCTAGTTGGATTTGTGGGTCCACTTAGATGTGAAGGTTAAAAGTTCCCCATTCATGCTCGCTGTCTGTATAGAGTGTGAAATTGGATGTGGGACGGAGAACAGCTTTATCCACAATTCTAAGTTTTTTTGACAGCCTCCCATTCCTAGTAATGACCCTTGGTTTAGAAATGAACATAGGTTTGCAAGGTCCCTGTAAGTTTGAAGTGTATGGTTATTGATGTCATAGACGTGGCCATTGTAGAATTAATTCTCTCTTATTAGAGAAAAAAAACGGAAATGCTATTCTCGCCCGCATTCTCCATCGCCCACACAGCTCCCGCGATCTAAACCCCACATCTTGCGAGAGAGAACCCCCAACTGAAACTGAATCTGATCTCTCCCAAGATGTAGGGTTTAGATCGCGGGAGCTGTGTGGGCGATGGAGAATGCGGGCGGAGAATAGCATTTCCGGAAAAAAAACAAAAACAAAATACTGTGGCCTTGTAGGCAAATCTAGGTGCATATGAGTCTGCTCTGCTCGTACATGGCAGTAAAACAAGAGATGTCACTGTTTCATTTGTTAATAGGGCTGACCAGCTCAGCCAGAACTGATAATTCGATGCATAGATAGAGGTTTCAAAACGATAATTGTTTTGGGATGTCATTTCTTTTGTGTTTGTACATAGAGGTTTCAAAACGAAATCGTATACAACTATACGTTCACAATTTCAACTCACTACGCAGTATCCCAATGGAAGCCTACTAGTAGGCTTGATTGGGACCGACTCAAAAGTTGATTATATAGATGTTTAGATACTTATGAACATAGAATCAGGTTAGCAAGTTTGTAGCAACAGATTTCAGATCTGGATTTCTTAGTAAAGAGAATGGCCCTTCAGACCTTACAAACAACACTGACTGTAGAGAGGAGTAATTCTACACATACACCCAAAAATCTAGAGAAAAATCTAGGATTTGATCTGATAGTCAGTACTTTGTGAGCTTAGCATTGGGATGAGTAGTGGGCAAAGATTACAAAGTACTGACCGTCAAATCCCTAGATTTTTCTCTAGATTTTTGGGTGTACATGTAGAATTATTGTTGTAGAGTAGAATATAAAGACACTACTAGCGTGAGAAAGGAGAAAGCTAATGACAAAGATACACGTACACATACTGGACCACATACCACCTAACACTAATAGACTGACCCGTGTGAAACGCATAAGACACAACAATGGTCAGGTGTGAGCCCCCCCCCCTAACGTCGGAGATTGAAGAATCCGTAGTTTGACCCGCAGTGCAGAGAATCGTGGTCCATGAAGAGCCTTGGTGAAGATATCAACAACTTGATTGAGAGTTGATATGTAGAATACATCCAATGCTTTTGATTTTGCTAACTCTCTAATAAAGTGGAAGTCTCTGAACATGCTTCATTTTGCTATGTAGTATTGGATTCTTAGCAAGTGACAGTGCACTGATGTTGTAATAACCCAATTTAGGAATTTCTTTGATGGGGGAATGCAAGTCTCTCAAAATGAAGCATACCCATACCATTTCAGCATCACTGTTAGCAAGGGATCTATATTCAGCCTCACTGCTTGATCTTGCAACTGTGCTTTGCTTCTTAGATGACCAAGAGATAGGACTATCTCCTAGACAGACACAATATCCTCCTGTTGATCTCCGGTCATCAACATTGCCTGCCCAATCAGCATCTGAAAAAACCCAGTAATAGAGACTCTCCCTTAGTGAAGGTAACACCAAAATCAATTGTACCTTTAATATATCTCAGAATTCGTTTTGCAGCTGTTAGATGCAGAGAGTTAGGATGTTGCATATGCTGGCAAACTTGATTTACTGCATAGCTGATGTCTAGCCTTGTCCAAGTTAGGTACTGCAGAGCTCCCACAATGGATCTGTATTCACTGGCATCATCTAGCAACTCACCATCAGATTTGCTTAGTTTGGTTGTTCCACAAGCAGGGGTGTTGCGTGGTTTGGCTCCCACATATTGAATTTCTTCAACAAATCCAGTGCATACTTAGTCTGAGAGAGGAATAAACTGGTTGAGGTTCTTTTGACTTCTAAGCCCCAAAAGTAGTGTATTTCACTAAAGTCTTTAATAGGAAAATGTTGTTGTAGATCAGTGATGAGTGACTGGGTGTACTCCTTATCATTGCCAGTGACAATAATATCATCAACATATATTAGAATAACAGTGATAAATACTCCTTTCCTTAGCACAAAAAGAGAAGTGTCAGCAGTGGAAGATACAAAACCTGCAGAGAGTAGAACATCAACTAGTTTTTCATACCAAGCCCTTGGTGCTTGCTTTAGACCATAGATGTATTTGTGCAATTTGCACACATAATCAGGGTGCTCAGGATCTACAAATCCAGGTAGCTGCATCATGTAAACTTCTTCTTGTAATTCACCATGGATGAATGCATTGGTCACATCTAATTGCTTCACCTTCTAGTCATATTGAACAATAAGAGCAAGAATAATTTTGACAGTAGAAGGTTTGGCAACATGGCTGAATGTTTTAGTGAAATCATGACCAGGTTTTTGGTGAAACCCCTTTGCTACCAATCTTGATTTGTTCACATCTAAAGTGTCATCAGCTTTGTGCTTTTCCCTGAATACCCACTTGCAGCCAATAACATTGTGCCTTTCAGGCAGTGGTACTTTGTTCCATGTATTTGCGTTTTCCATGGCAGAAGTATCACATAGTAGAGCAGCAGGTAATACATGTTTAGTAGCAAACATAGTTTTGGGTTTGAATATACCCTTCTTGGCCCTAGTTACCATATGATGATCATTAGTATTTATGGGTATATAAGAAGTGGCATTTTGAACAGGATTTTGGGACACATTAAGAGAGGATTATTCACTAGAATCAGAAGGAGTGATGATATAGTTGGAACTTTGCTAAAAGCTAGCAGTAGACAGAGTCACAGTGTCAGATTGTGTGTTTAACTGTGCAGTTTTGTAAGGAAAATGGCTTTCATTGAATATTACATGTCTAGATATGTATACCCTTCCTGTTGAGGGATCCAAACACATATACCCTTTGTGAGATAAACAGTATCCTAAGAACATACAATATTTGCTTCTAGGCTCAAGTTTGTTGGAAGTATATGGTGTTAGCCAAGGGAAGCAAGAGCAGCCAAATACTTTAAGAAAATTATAATCAGGGTATTTGTGAAAAAGAAACTGGAATGGAGAAGTGTAGTTTATAGACTTGGTGGGTAGTCTATTTATGAGATAGTTGGTTGTTTGAATAGCTTCCACCCAAAATTTGTTAGGTAGACCAGATTAGATTAGAAGAGTCCTAGCAACATCAAGTAAGTGTTTATGCTTTGTCTCTGCAACACCATTTTGTTCAGGTGTGTGAGGATAAGAGAACTCATGAGAGATGCCTTTTTGAGTAAGAAAATCACTAAGAGCAGTACTAATGAATTCACCACCACCATCACTTATAATGCTCTTAATTAACTGGCGGAGTGAGTAAGTTTTCAATTCGATTGACAAATTTGATAAATGTAGGTCTAAAATCTGATTTAATGATAATTGGGAAAACCCGGCAGTACTTAGAGTACTCATCTACAATATTATCATAGTAATTAAAACCAGAAACAGAACTAACATGGCAAGGACCCTAGAGATCCATATGAAGCAACTCTAATGGCTTACTAGAAAAAGTAGTAGAAAGACTCAATGGTAGTTTATGGATTCTACCTAGCTTATACTCATTAAAAAATAGTGGTTTTGGATGACACTTGTGACAAATTTAACATGTGACAGATCCTTTGTAGTGTTTGAAATGAAGGGTGACCAAATCTCTTGTGCAAAATTTCTCCATGATTGAAAGTAGCAGAAAAAGCTCTTTTGGATGATGATGAGTGATTGTTGTTGAAGTGGAAGGGATATAGTCCATTTTCATGTGGCCCTTGGAAAACAATCCTATGAGAGTGCAAATCCTTTACACAGAAACCAGACGAGTCAAATGTTATAGAACAATGATTATCTTTCGTAAATTAACTTATGAACAGACAAGAGTTTCTGAGAAGTTTTGGGAACAATAAGAACATTATTAAGATTGAATAATGATCATCAGTATGTTTAACTGTTCTACTTAGATGGAAAATATTCATACCTTGTCCATTGGAAGTAGTGATGGTTTCAGCACCATCATAGGGAAAAGCCTCTTCAAACTCATCAATGTCAAAAGTTATGTGATGATTTGTTCCACTGTCTGCATACCAGGGTTTTGAGTCAAAGACATCAGCAAAAGCTAATATAACACTGATGTTTGGGGGTGGTTTTGTCCCTCGATATGAGAGATTCAGGCGCTGACTGCAGTTCAGGGCAATATCTCCTGGTGTTTGACATATTTGACAATGAGGCTTTTCATTATGAGAGGATGAACCTGTTAGAGCATTGCTCGGT
>JAJJMA010066449.1:0-17663 GCA_023529015.1 Papaver nudicaule
CTTGACATACCAACGCTAGTGGGTTTGACCGGACAATGCCCTAACAGTAATCCTCTTTTTTGGAATTCATATGTATAGATAGCTCCTTGAACTTCACCAAAATGCCTGCTTCTCTCTAAATCATCCATTAACGCTTTCAACTTTATGTGAAATACACGACTTATTATATCTGGCCTATCTGGGGGTTTCTGTCCAGGTATGTGCTTTATAGCTTCTATGATTTCAGGCCAATTTGGATTACACGTAAAGGTAATAAATAGGTCTGGTGGTCCTAAGGATCGACATATAGCAATGGCATCTTGGTAATGCTGTATTATATACCTTGGACCACCGGTGAAGCTAGATGACAAAATTATTCACCCAGCTGTTCCTGGTTCAGTCTCACTTGCGGCTACTGCTTGTTTTATACCTTGGAACGCAGCGACACGTATTTCATCTTGGTAAGAGCGCACCCAATTTAGTCTGCATTGTTCAATTGTAGCGTATGCATCCACAATGAACAGTTGAAATAAGCGCCCTCCCATGATTAGTGTTTGCCCTTCGTTCAATCTTTGTTGAATCCTAAATGCATAATACTCTCTCATAGTTATGTGTTTCCTTTTTTTTTATCTACACCCAATTCACTATTCCTAGTACTGGTATTCTCTTTGTCACTTAGCAGTTGGTCCTCCAATATTATGCTTAGACAAATCTATCACTGTTTCAATGATACAAAAGGTTAATTTTCAGAGATAATACGTGTTGAATCGACAGAAACATAAACATACATCTATAAGGCATCTGTATTCCTTACGTGTGTATGGAAATTCTTCATCAGAGTCTGAATTTATCTTTGCTCTCTTCCTGTTCAGATCCTTGGTCGTTCGACACCGTTGTACCATGCGCTTTTTAAGAGCAACCTGACCAACGTCTTTTTTTGCAAAAAAAAAAGAAAAAAATAGGGTTTTAGAATTACTAATCAGACAAACATTTGGAAAACAATATACTGGATCACTCCTACAAATCAAATACGCAGACCTTTATTTGGTTTTCTTTTTTTTTTGCGTAGGCTGAGAAACTACGTTGGTCTTCCGCGAAGCGATGAGTAATCCACCTCTAGCATAGTCTATGATTGCTTTGTTTTGTCGATTTTATGACTGTGTTGAAGCCAGATGGATCTTAGATGTATATAGAATGGTTTTTGTATCAAAATAGCTAGTCTCATCCTTCTAGCAACCTTTGCAATTTGTTTTTTGAGACATAAAAGGTGATCACCATTAAAACTCACCATTGTTTTGTGTGTTCCGTATTGTTGCGATTCTTGTTCGAGTATATATATTAAGCTTTTCTCTAAAATAAGCCTTGTCCTAAATCTGGTAGTATACGAATATATCTTCTGATATTCTATAAGTAATCGGTTTCCTATTACTTAACTAACTGTGATTAATGCTAACGATGAAGGAACTTAGTTGATGGATCAACAGTGAGATGAAGACACTTAACCAACGGAGTTTATTATAACTAATGTAGGTGTACGTCACTACCATGGGGTGATATTTTAAAAGGGTGTAGATGGAGTGTAATTGTTTTTAAACCAATCATGAGAAGCCAAGTGTCCACCTAAGAATGCCTGCACCATAGAAGCCCTCTCTCGACCAATAGGAAGTCGTGGTATTGTCACCGCGCAACGTGGGAGCTTTTATCACTTAGGCTTTTAAATCTTTAGATGTTTACACAAAAATAATAGTAATCTTTTTTTTTTTTTTTTTTTTTTTTTTTTTTGTGGCAGTTAAAGAGCCTGAGTGAATTTGGCCCCATTCATGAGTATTTGGCCCCATGAAAAAATAATTCCGGCGGATGTTATATAGTAAAATCGGAAAACCCTTTATAAAACCGTTTTACCCTTTCTCAATTAGTTGCTAATTAAGTGATTAAAGTCTTAAACAAGATTAATTAGTCTTAATTCTCACATTAAAACAAGATTAAAAATGATCAAACATGATCAAACATGAGAATCACCCAAGCTTTTTTTAACCAAAATCTTGAATCTGAAAAACACATACTCGGTCTATAAATCAATCGGTTCATTTATACCATCTATTACACCGAATATAATAACCAAAATCGTCTTATATTAACGGATATAAAGGACGATGATGGTACAAATAGACAGGGAAAACCATATACTTGATCAACCACTAATCGGTTTATCTCATAACAAACATCTAACGGTTTAAAAATCAATTTTGTCTATCGGTAGTTAAAACCAAATTTAGAGAACGATTATTGACTTTCGCCAGAAAATCGTTTGATATATACAATATTGTAAACCGATTCTGCACAGTTGTCAAATAATCGTTCTATATATATATAGATAAACCGATTATATCCAATAAAAACTGGCAGAAATTTAAGGACTGAAGCTTCATTCATTGATTTAGGAAATTGAATACATAGTTTAGGAAATTTTAAAATTACATAATCTAGTAGGTCCAAACTAGCCTGTCATCCATTAATACTTCATCAATGAATCTCGGAGCACGTCTCTTCAACACGTTATAACACTTCTTGAAAGCGTATGGTTGTCGGCCTTGGCGTACTTCCCATATAACCGCGAATCTCGCTTTCTAAAATTAAAGAGTGAAAGAAAAGCATGAAGTTAGTATGCAAGAATGTAACAATGAAACAAATACAAACATGTCTTGATACTCACTTTCCACCTACTAGATCGTTGGAGATGATGGTTAAACATTTCCATAATTCTAACGTACTCTCGCATATCCATCTTCATGTGATCGAATAGAAAGCTCAACATGCTTGAATTTTGTAGTTTTCGATTCCCGTTGCGCTCTACAAAGACTTCTTTGACCCTCTTCCAACACATAGTGCGGAGTTCATTTGGTCGTTCACGTAGGACATACGCGAATGATTTCACTAGATCTAAGTCTTCTTGCGCGTCCCAATTCCCCCATCCCCCCATTAACTCCTATTGAATTGAAAAAAAAAACTAATGGAGGAAGTAGAACTTCAAGTTGAGATGGAGGTATGTGTGTGGGGAGGTTCTCTTATATAGATGTGATCCCAACGGCTCTTTTTCTTGGGAAAACAATCAACAATCGGTATATATGTTGAACAAATGACGCCGATTTTAATGCTGCCCCAAATTTTAAATAAACTCGGTTAATAAATAAGTCCACAAGAGCCGATATCTGATTAATTAAAAGAAAAGTATCGGACAATGAAGCATCGGTTGAACATTTTAAAATAACAGCCGATTATTTAACAACCCAAAATAGAAAATAAAATCGTTTACAATGTAGTCAACTGAAAGCCGATTGTAACGACAATCGGCCTACAAGATGAAATATAAACGTCGATTATGTCTATAAAAAATACTTTAACGAATTTAACCTTACACAAACAGACATTTAATCAACCAATATAACAGTTTGCGATAAAAATCTTGAGGAGACGGTAATGTTTTTCGTACTTGAAGATCTTCCCCTTAATTTGTTGCCATTCTTTCAAATCCCTAGCCAAAATTTCATCATCACTATTTTCCGAATGTTGAGCTCGGATCGACATAACCAAGTGCATAAATTCGTCGACTCTTTTATGTATTTTTCTCCATCGAAACCCCAACGCATTCTGATCTTGCTCGGCTTCTAGGTTCATCAATTTTGAATTCTTCAGTGACAGTAGTCCACAATTGTGGATAATTCACTTTAACACGATTTCGTTTCATTTTAGCAGGGGTCGGATAGAAAATCATATAGTTTTTACAAAGACATAAATCTTCTTCCAACGTAAATTATTGGGACGTGATTTAGGTCCATCGGGTAATGAGTCTAGAGGATTTCTATAGGGTTTTCGAACCTTAGATGACGACGAAGAAGAAGAAGTTGTAGATGATTTGCATCGCTTAACTACTGGGTTACCATAGTGTCTAGGGGGAGTAGGATACCATCTCTTAAATGGAGGGGGAGTGAATAGAGGAGGAGATGTAGCTGATTTTTTGGTGTAGTAGTAGTTACTGATTATCTCCTTAGTTATGTTCCGAGTTTCGGGAGTAGGACACGTTGGAGGAGTACCGGTATAAGATGAAGGTTTAGCCATTTTGGGGGTTGGAAACACGATTTTAAAAATTTTAAGGAGTATAGGTAGCATAGTACTAAGAGTTCTCTATGTCCTTTTATAGATGAAAGCCCCAACGGTTATTTTTTTCAAAAATCTGAGCATAATCGGCGTTACCTATTTGTAACACACGCCGATTGTAGAGCACAGGAGTTTGATACATTTGATTACCTATATTCGTTGTACAAAAACTTACAAATACAACGATTGTGTTTAATCGGCCAACACTGGAGATTGTATTAACCGATTATTATCCTAAAATACACTAACTACTATCACATGGTTATGGAACAAAATAGGAAGCATCAATACATGAACAAACATAACAACCATACATTCATAACCAGATATCCAACGATTTAAGTCTACGACTCTTAAAAGACATAAGTTGTTCACCATCATAGATGTCCATAACATAAAATAAACTCTAAAATAAGAACACACAATACCAAAACACATAATAAAACTCAACCAGTGAAACCAGTTCCAAACCGTGTTCGACTGCGGATTAGTTCCCAGCTCGGTCCGCCATTGGCCTCAACAAGTGGACGGAGACGTGCAACTTCAACACAAAGTGTACAACCACAAGGAAAAATATCCACAACCTCACCAACCCTCTTTCTTTTAAGATTACGAGGTTCTTGCGCTTGCCATTCATCATGATCGACAAATCTTTCGACTTGGGGAGAAAGAAAATCCCGATAATCCCTACGCATGCCAGGAGAATTTTCCCCATGCAAATGTCGTGGTCGTGGAAGAGGAGGATCAGTGTGTTCATCCCTTTGACGTCGTGTTTCAATCACGCGTGGATCATCCTCACGAATTGGTGCTGGGGGTTCATGGTAAAGCACGAGTGCAAGGTTCGATTCATCATCACGAATTGGTGGTGGGGGAGGGCGGTCAATGAGTTCGTTCCTTTGACGTCGTGTCTCAATCACAAGTGCATGATCAAGGCGCATTGGTAGTGGGGGAGGTTGATAAATCACAAGAGCAAGGGTCGATTCAGCATCGCGAATTGGTGTTGGTTGAACTACAGCACATGGTTCAGTGGGTGTTGGTTGACCACTTGATTCTGGTTCCCTGTTACATAAACACGATGGAAACGGCTTAAAAATCTAAAGGTATTAAGAGATTAATCGGCCTATATACATTCATACATAAAACGATTTACCAAAATCGGTGCATGTATTTATTAATAAGAACCGATAAATAGAAATAAGTTCAAAACTTTATGAGAGAACCAGAATCGGTAAACCTACAACCAATTATCTAACGATTACTTAAGTTTAGCATATATGGACCTGTCATCCATAATCGGTGTTTAATATACATATCATAAAACGATTTATAAAATGCCAGTAACGATTTGGGTAGGTTCAAAAAAATCAGAGATAAAACAATCGGTATATAAAGTACTTAATGTTCAACGATTGTTACTGTGAATAATAATCGTTAGTTAATTATAACACAGAAAAACGATTGTTGTTCGAGACCAACAACAATCGGTATATATTTGCAACTACATACACCGATTCTGGGTGCAAATGAAGGGTTTCGATTCTGCCATTTACATGTAGAAATCAATTAAATTGTAACCATCTGTTAGTTTTACATTCTTGATTGTTGTCTACATAGTGTAAGCTTGCTTTGTTGATTTTGAGGATATGATGAAATTAGGGTTTGTTGAACTCAAAAAAAAAAAGGTGTTATGAAAACCAAGTAGTAGAAGAAGAAGAGAATAACACATATATATGATTGAAATGAAGTAAAAAAGTGATTTAAAAAATCATGATTATGATTAGGAAAATCATACTTCTAATTAAGTGTAATGCAAAGGGTAATCTAGTATATTCCACTAGATGAATACATCCCATAGCAACTATCCCTAGATAGACTTAAATTTTTATGAGGCCAAATACTCACTCATGGGGCCAAATTTAATTAGGTTAAAGAGCAATCTGATCCAGCCAAATCACAATCATTTTTTTTTGTCAAAATTGGTTCAATTTATGTTACCCTACATGTTACACAAAGTCACCATATATAGGGTCCTCCCTCGCTTCGCTCGGTCGGCCCAATTAGGAGAAGAGTTAAAAGATTCAAACGATGCTTCCAAAAAAAAAAACAAACCAGGGCGCCAGGTAATTTTGAGTTAAAAGGTAGTCCGTACTCCGTAGCCGTGATTTATGAGCCTTAAGTAAAAGGCAGCATAACACCAATATACCAAGACTGCAAGTTTCCCAGACTTCGATCTGACTCTTATTTTCTGGACTGATTATGGATCCGAAACCGAAACATAACGAAGAATAAGGTCAGGTCCTTGAAGACAACCAATTACTTGCAAGACACTTGACCCCCTGTTTGGTGTGATTATCATAAGTTAGAGGAAGTAAAACAGCGAGTAAGCAAAACCGAGCTCATCCGCACAAAGAATAGCTCGCCTTGCTCATTTCTGAATGCTGGGCCTGGGAGCACAATTTTATAACCGTGAGTGATACAAAAGTATAGAGGATGAACTGAAATGTCACAAGTATTATTCTTACCTGCCTGGTGCCAAATCATGCTCCAGTCTTGCAGTCAGAAAGGTTGCAAGAGGTCCGTCAAAATGGTTGCCAAATAAGTTTGCACTGGATTCTGAAACAAGGAAACCATCTGTCAATTAGGCTTTAAAACCTGACCCCCTTTACAAAAACTAGTCAGACTAAGACAACAAGACTATAGTACTCTTGACCATTATGCCTTGCAGCATCTGCCCCCCTTCACAGATGGTGGCATTGGCACATATGCTGATCAGAAAGAAGTCCAGGCCTATGAAATCTGAACTGGGCTGCTAATCAAAAGTTCACAACTATCAAAGACAACAATTTCAAAGAAAAGGTGATTGGCTTTATTAAGACTTTCCCAATGCTGCTGTAAACATATAAATGAATTTCCAACGAACAAGTATGAAAAAGAACTCACCTGTCCTTTCGCTCCTATTCTTCTAAAACAAAACGTATTCTGATACTAACCGGTTAGACATGGGGGTTTGAAAATTGTCATCAGTAGCAAATATCCACACACTGACACTATGTGGCCCGCTTTAAACGAAAGCCATAGGCTCTTAATTTTTTAGCTTTGAAAAAACCATAAGTTCTTAATTATCTCGGATGAGTTTTCCGTTCTGTCTTAGATTCAACAGGGGTATATTAATGACAGAAATCAGGACAGGATTGTTGTCAATGTCCCTCAAATGTGACTGAATCATTCTTTTTTATCAATTCCTTTGATTAATCTACGTCAGAGAAAGTCTACAACTTGTAATGGCTTGTTTGGACTTAGAATTATGCCTGTTCAATATTAGGGTGTGTAAAATGTGAACTGTGAACAAAGATGGTTGAGGTTGACAATTTTAGAGCTCACTGGAACCTCCGCAGCAAGCCATTCCTGAAATTATTCAGCTGCCGAGGCTCATCTAGCAAACTCATATTTATCAAAAAAGAATACAAGTATGACACGTTCAAGTGGAGGCTGGGACATACATACACCGCAGCAACTGGGCAGCATAAGCTATATATTTTGATACGTTTTTCATATGTAAAATCTGTATTTGGACCTCCCCAACGTATCGATTATTGACCATCCACATGGCTAACTATTCATTTCAAGAAATTAGAAAAGCCAAAACTACGATTACTCCAAAAGATTAGTTAGGTTAGGCCTACCGGTAAGCTCCAAATTTTACTATAATAAGAAATGTTTTGGTTTTGTGCCGTATCTAATATGTTCCGTTGCCTAACGGATTGAACTAGCTAGAAGAAAAGAATGTAAGTACAATCCTGGTCAAACTAAACCTAGTTTCAGCAACAACAATTCTATTTCTTTTTTTATGGGATATCTCCAAAGGGACGGACATTCGACCATTCTATGACGATGCGTATATCTCTGCGACTTGCAGTGTTGTACCTTTTTTTTTTCTCTTCTGGAGACCTGGCAAGTTCTTTGTGTACGGATAATAACGAATGTTTGTACTTACTTTTCAATTTCAACATATTTAAATTTGCCTTAAGCAAGACTGCAAGAGGAGCAAAGTTGAACGCATTAATTACTTCTGTCCATTGAAAGCAAGCAAGGGTTACAACGGGATGCATTTGTAAGTGGTCACTGGTTTACGTTTACATACAAGTGGGGAGGAAGGGGTTTAGATTGTGACAACAACCGCGTAAATTAAATACAATTCTCACGTAGTTTTCTGATTTGAATCATTTGATGATCATTGAGGCAGTATTATGATCGAAATATCGCTAACTGTGCTTTGAATTATGATCGGTAATATTAGTAGCTGTTTTCTTCCAATTATCAAACTTTGAATTTTTATGCAACACATAATATTTCATCATCTTATGTGTTTGAAACCATATATGAGGAAGTCCGTTCAACGTTTAACAGTCAAATGACTCGGAGGATTAGAACATCATTTCAACCATCCCATCAAGGATGGATTCCCATTATTCAATTTTTTTCTTATACGCACCAACAAAATAATTATTGTATCAAAAATACATAAACGAAAGTGTAATACTCTCATAGGGGTTCATTTTTCAATCTAGTTGACATGAGAAGTTCTACTAGGGTTCATCACCTTTAAGTCTAAAACTAGAATTTTCCAAATATGTCTAGTAGTTTTGTAAAGACTGTTTCTTAACACATATCTCTTAAGTAACTTGATAAACAATCATTGAATTTTCAACATTCAAATTTTCTGTGTGCAATTAATATTTAAGCTTACACAATAGTCATTGTATATCATCAAATTTTTGCCCTATAAATAATAACCAAATCTTTCTGCATTGTCTTACAAACAAAAACCACAAGAGAAATATAACCAACTAGAAACATGACAACTTTTTCAAGCTCTCATTTCATTATACTTTCTGTTCTTGTTCTCTCAATCTCATTGGGAAGCTCTAGTTCAATCCATAGCAACTTTCTTCAATGTCTTTCACAACAATCTGAAACGTCTATACCAGTTTACACACCAAACAGTGGGAATTATACAACTGTCTTGGAATCCACTATACAGAACCTAAGATTATTATCACCCACCACCCCAAAACCTTATCTTATAGTGACACCTTTGCTTGAATCTCATGTTCAAGCGTCTGTAATTTGTGCGAGAAAGAACGGGATGCAGATAAAGATCCGTAGTGGTGGACACGATTACGATGGTCTATCTTACCTATCTGACGTTCCGTTCGTGATAGTTGATTTAAACAATCTTCGAGCAATAACTGTCGATGTACAGAATGAAACTGCATGGATTCAATCCGGTGCAACTATAGGAGAAGTTTACTATAACGTTGCAGTAAAAAGTCGAACACTTGGGTTTCCTGCGGGTGTTTGCCCGACTGTTGGTGTTGGTGGCCACTTTAGTGGAGGTGGTTATGGTACCCTGTTAAGGTCATACGGCCTTGCAGCTGATCAAGTCATTGATGCACGTATAGTCAACGTTGATGGTAAAATTCTCGACAAGGAAACTATGGGAGAAGACTTGTTCTGGGCCATTAGAGGAGGTGGTGGGGGAAGTTTTGGAGTTGTTCTTTCTTGGAAGGTTAAACTGGTCCCTGTTCCAGTTACTGTCACTGTTTTTACAATCGCCAAAACCGTACAACAAGGCGCAACTGAACTTGTGCATAAGTGGCAAGATCTTGCGCATAATCTACCAAAGGAACTCTTTATCAGGGTCATATTGGACGTCGTTAATCAAAACGGCGATAAAACTGTGAAAGCTTCATTCAACTCCATATATCTTGGAAGTGTGGAAAACCTCGTCAGTCTAATGAACGCAAGATTTCCTGAGTTGGGTTTGAAGAGTAGTGATTGTACCGAAATGAGTTGGGTTCAATCTACTCTATATTTTAACGGGTTTCCTGTCAATGGTCCTCTTGAAATTCTACTCGATAGAGCTCAACCCAAGAGGTTCTACAAAGCGAAATCTGATTACGTGCAAGTACCCATTCCAACAGTGGGTTTAGAAGGATTATGGAAAAGACTGTTGGAAGAAGACCAACCTGTTGTGATTTTCAGTCCTTACGGTGGAAAAATGAGTGAGATTTCTGAATCATCGATTCCTTTCCCACATAGAGAAGGAAACCTATACAAAATCCAGTATCTGGCATATTGGGAAGGTTTGGAAGAAACTGAAGCACAACTAAGCTGGATTAGAAAACTCTATAGGTATATGGCACCTTTCGTATCTAAAAATCCAAGACAAGCATATTTGAACTATAGAGATGTTGATATAGGTCAGAGTAAAAATGGTACAGCAACTTACTTGCAAGGTAAAGTTTGGGGTAGTAATTATTTCAAGAATAACTATGACAGATTAGTTCGTGTGAAGACCAAAGTTGATCCTGAAAATTTCTTTAGAAATGAACAAAGTATTCCGAGTGTTGCAAATGCTTGAGGGAACGATGAAGAACTAGGGTGATGGTTAACTATATTTACTTTTGAATAGGAATAAAAGAAGGCTAGCTCATGGATATATCATACTACTATTTAACAACAATAAAAGCCTTGCAAAAATTGTTTGAAATTCTTTTACTTGTACTTTTGTGTAGTGATTGTATTAAAATATGTGTTGTTTGTAACTTGGTTAAGAAGTATAAATTACAAATCGTATTTGTTGTATTATTAAGTTTCGTAATCCTTAGCCAAACTTCAATAGACTTGTGTTACTGAATTTTGTTAGGTTCTCTTGCTCTGCCTAGTGCATACAGATGATGTCTCTAACTCCCAAGTTCTTAACAATCAGAAATTCTGGGCTCTCACTTTTGAACCCAGCCCGAGCTCTCTAAAGGGCCTCCAGAAGGCCCAACATAATCTACTATCGACAATGGACTAGAAGTCTATAAGTAAGCGGTGTTTATGGGGCTGCAGTAATAAAACAAAAAAGGGTCAACCAAACTTAAAATTCAAAACCCTTTATATTTATGTAGGGTATTTAAATCATTTACTCTTTAAATTAAGATTAGTGTTAGTGTTTGATTATCATAGTTAATTATGATTAGCATAATCTACATAGTTAAGTTAATAAAATTTCTGGAAATCGTTTTGTTTTAGAGAATCAGCGGGAGAGAAAAAAAAAGGTGAGGACAAAAAAACAAACTTTTGTCTTCAAATCCCTAGATTTTGAAACACTCAACCAAAATGAGTGATTCAAACACTGATTTCGAGCTACAAGAGTTTCTAATTGATTACAACAACATAATTTACTGTCCGGAATCTACATTGCATTTTTTGTTAGATGGAAAAGAGTGGTTAACTCAAACCCAAGAATCACTCCAAGATCTCTAAAGAGAGAGGATTGAGAAGATTATGAAGAGGAACAAGCATCCAACACTCTTGTATACCTTTGCTTGTAATATTGTTGCTTGTAATCTTTGTTAGTACGCAGATTTGTGTGAGTTGGGTTTTTGGCTTACGCCTTGGTTGGGAAGAAATCTGAGGCGTGCACTTTAGTTACGCCTCAATTAGTCAAGGTTACACCTTAGTTTTAGAATTTATGCCCCAATATACTAAGGCGTGAGTTTTGGTTTACAAAAAAATTGGTTACAGAAGAAATTTACGCCTTAATATGGAATTCATAAACCAGGGCGTAATGTTAATTTGCGAAAATCTGATTTTCAGGCAAATTTACGCCTCAGTTAGTCTACTTACGCCTTGGTTACCATGGAGTAAATTTTCCTGGGCAAAACTAGGGAAAATTTTACGACTTGTTTCCAAAGCGTAAATTGGTTTACGCCTTGGTTACCAAGGAGTAAATTTTCCTAGGCAAAACTAGGGCAAATTTTACGACTTGTTTCCAAGGTGTAAATTGAACGATGAAGAAATCCAAGGCTTAACAACTTATTTACGCCTCAATTGGCTATGAAAACCAAGGCGTAAATTTTCATGTAACCGCAAATAACTAACCTAATTCGATGATTCTAACCTAAATAAGCAATGAAAATATGATTCAAAGGATGAGTTTTGTTCAAAATCAGTATTTGATCCGCATATTTGGGTCTTCTTAAGGATCAAAGGGCAAATTCGTTGATGGTTGAATTTCAGCAGCGGGTTCTTCAACAAACTAGGATTTTTGTTGAGAAGTAAATGATTTAGGTTTTTGTATTTGTTTTAGGTTAAGGGTTAGATTATTAGGGTAATTGGTTAAGATTTAGGGGTATTTTAGTCTAATCCTTAGACTCTAGGGGTAACTTAGACTTTTCATACCTATTTGGATATCCCTTATAACCACCTTTGGATAGTTTTAGTGGATTGCAGCCCCAAAAACAACACTTCAAGAAGTAATCATTCTGTCCTTACTTGGGATATGTGTAGGACGCTACAAATACCAATGCACCAATTGCAAGCAGGAGGCAGCACTGCGCTGCTTTGTACAGACCTATAAAATGAGTGTAGTGTAGAGGTCATATCAATATTTCAAGGATCCAGAGATAAAGTTTTGCAGAAATTTTATAGAATTTTACTGCTTTTCAAGTAAAAAAACAAAAGGATTTTACCGCTCACCAAAATGCTAGCTAGCACTTCTGAGTTCTCATGTTTGTAATCCCCCAAACCAGTAACATACTGTCATCAAATATCAAGATTCATGAGAGATAAATGATTCATCATTCATGCGTGCCACAATGTACTTCTAGCTGAAGTACTAAGGGCACCCCTTTGTTGGTAAAATCCTTTTGCGTATTTATTAGGGGACCTGTGCCCACATGTATTAGTTTAGTGGTACTTGGCAGTTGGCAGCGGATAGTATTTTTTCAATTTCTGTTTTGCTCAGGGAAATTTCATAAAGTGGCGCTTCTCTTTAAGGGTCTTGTTTTGCATGATGACCACTTTCTGCTGGTCTTAAATTGTTTTCTTCTATAAAAAGATTCTTTATTGAGTTGGAAGGAAAAAAAAAATAAAGGACTCCAGTGATAGAGTTTTAACACATTTACCACTGAAGGATAGAGCTTAAGATAAAAACCCATCAAATGATCTAAGACTGCTTTGTAACCAGCAGATTCTTTGTTGACTGCTGATGATCATGGATGGGATTCATGGGAATCTTAGAGGAGCGGATTCTTTGTCGGCAAACTGTTTGTTGTCTACCCAGAGGGTATACGCAGTGCTACCTGGAGTCACTTCTTTGTGTCCTCTAGTTAAAATGATGGTCGAGCCGTCTAACTCCCTCGCGAGGAGGAAGATACTGAACCACCCATTTCCTCTCAGACTGAGGAGGGACACAAGTCAACCAAATTGACCTCTTAGAATCTAAGGCAATTCGGAAACCAGCAATTGAATTGAATAGGTAGGGCCAAAAATGGTCACCACCGACCAGAAACACAAGGAGACAGTAGAATGGTATAAGAGATTTTTCAGCAATTGACATGCCTCACATGCCAGTAAATCAGGATACTGTAAGAGATTTTTCAGCAACATCAACTCACTTTCTTCCTGTTTATAGAGACAAGGAACAAGATTTGGCTTGAAAATGATATTTCAACCACTAAAATCTGTACCCAAATTTCCCGAAACACATCCTGATGGGGGGCTCATCTTCCCTGCAAGTAGCTTCTCTCATAAATCTCATCTCTCTTTGCTACAAGAAACTAGAGAAATGGGGAGGACCCAAAAGGCTAGTAACCTATCCTTTTCATGAGCCCACCATCCACCCACCATCCATGATACTACTACACTTCTATGGCCAGGAAATAGACATCTTTTCTAATTTAACCTGGACATCACATGTGAAGACCTAATTTCACTTACCATAATTACATAAAAGGTAACAAGAGATTAATCAAGATTGATAAAAAAGAGAAAGCATGCTAATGAACAATGATGAAGCCAGTTGAAAAGAAGATACAGAACTTAAAGATATACATTCATTCCTAATTTTGATTAAAGTAAACCTTGTTCCTCCCCCTCACACTGAAATGTCGATGACCAACATATTTATATACTATATACTAGGGCAAAAAACAGAAGCCAACTTCAAGATCTTTTTGCCAGAGATTACTGCATATCTACATATATAACTAGTACTAATACTACTGATACTAAGAGCCCTCAACATTTCGGCACTACGTTAAACAGAACTCTCAACATGCACACCACTGTATACATATATTACACAATGCATCAAATATATAACTTACTAAATACTAGAGGGAAGTAGAAGGTTAATTGAGTAGTAGTACTACACCGCTAGATTTGTTAGCGCCGATCCGCGACCAAATCTCTCTCTTTCGCTCTTGGTTTTTCAAGAGGTTAGCTACAAATAGTCTTCAGTCTCTTAGCAGCTTGAACAAACCCTGAAATTACCTGCAACTCGTCCAATTGCTTAACAAACAATGGGACAACAATGAGTTATTCACATTTGGTCGAATTGATAAACACCTCAAGCTCAACATCAAAGAGAGCTTCACTACATTTTATGAAACAGACTTCGCTAGCCCACTAAATCAAAGTAAGAAAAGCCGTAATAGTTTTGTGCAAGGTACCTGTGACATAAAATGCCTTTGAACAACATCCACTAGCTCTTCTTTAGATGGATTTGGAATGGCATCAACCTATCATTGGCAAAAGATACTTATCGTTTGATGAATGTACAAGGGTACTTTCTTTGCCTTTCCCATATATCCCTATTTTCAAAGTTTAACTACTGAAATCAGCAATAGCAAAACTTACTAGGTTGAAGTGTCGCCAATATCTCCACAATGCTGTCATTTCCAGTTTACTGAGGTCAACCTTCTGCTTCACAGGGTTATATGAAATCTTAGCAAGAAAAACTGAAGAGACGAACATTATGAATGGAACAGACTTACATTCTTGCAGGGAAAGACACAAGTATCATATACCGTTGCACACCGAGCAGGAGAAACAGATCCCTTTGATTGTGACTCATATGAATAGGTTCGGCTCATGGTCTTTTGAGCAACTGTTTTATGTCGATGCCTCGATCTGTAGGACCTTTGATGAGTATCATCGGATTCTGCAACACCAAGAATGTGTAAAAGGATTGAAAAAGATGGATATAAAGAAGCCAGACAAAGAACTTTATGTAACACTTCAAAGAAATAATGACAGCTAATACAGCATCCAATGTGCATACCGTACAGCGTATCATATGATAACACCCACTTTCAAAATTTCTTAGTACGTAAAAGCTTAGCAAACAAATCAATGACACCCACCGAGTCTATTTAATCAGCTCTTTGGATAGGAGATTACGATAACCAAAGGACAAAGGGGGAACTAAATAAACTTGATCAAATAACTGAACTTACCCATATCTATCCGATTCCATAAATTCTCACACTCAAGGTCTTCGTCATCCTCAAGACCGGTGGGAGCTTCAAGGACACTCAGGGCATTCCTCTGAAGTTTTACTTCTATGCCATTTGTAAGTATCTGAAAAAATTGGCGGGGCAAACAAATCAAATAAGAGAATGACAAAGTAAAGAAGAGTACATGTGAAATGGATCTGATGAATAGCATTTGATTGCAGTTTTTTTTTTTTTTTTTTTTTTTGCTAGGAAAAAATTTGATTGCAGTTTAACAAGTTGGAATTTTGAGATATGTCAGGACAAGAATACTTAGAACAGAAACATATGAACTTCCATCCAATTTCTCAATCATTCGTATCAAAACTGACAAAACTATCATTAATAGAATATTATCCCAGGAAGAACAGAATCAAGCATAGCATCAGTCCCAACACAGATCTCAACCATCAAACACAATGAAACCTAAAGGAAAGTTATCTTATACATGATCTGGTCATTTTAACAAAAGAAAACCCTCACTTAACTGGATATTAAAATACATCATCATCCTAAGAATTCATATTGGA
Organism: Papaver nudicaule; assembly: GCA_023529015.1. Taxonomy (NCBI): domain Eukaryota; kingdom Viridiplantae; phylum Streptophyta; class Magnoliopsida; order Ranunculales; family Papaveraceae; genus Papaver; species Papaver nudicaule. Next base: position 15,992 of record JAJJMA010066449.1, read on the forward strand.
ACACAGTATCATCACAGTTCAACATACAACTAACAAGATACACATATTTGTTAATAAGCATCCAATGGTGCTCTCCAAGAAGAAGAAAAAATACAATATTCAGATACCATAAACAGAAAGGAAAGCATGGACACAAACAAAAAACCAATTTCTCTACTAATCTCATCAAATCCCCAAGGGAAACCTTAAATTCCATAAAAAAAACGTAAGGAATAAGTCAAATTCATCAACAGATACCCTAAAGGCATCTAAAGAATGAAAAAGAACAACAGGAACAACAAAGGAAATCCAAATCCAAGCATAATTCATTCCATTGATCCATAATTCAGTATCAAATTCTTAGCCGAAAAGGAATAATTCATACAATTGATTCAAGATCCATAGATTTAAAAAACAATGCAACAAAATCCCAAATTTCTCAAAGTACACTAGCAAGTACTAATACACTCTCCAAACCCCAATTTTCTAATCACAATTAACACTCTACATTACTAAAACCCAACAAAATCAACAAGTTTCATAATCATAATTTTGAATAACTTAATCTAGAATTAATAATCACTTGAGATTAGTATAAAATTTACCAGCCAATGCCAACCTCCAAGTCCAACAGCTTTCTTGACAACTCCTTGAAGACCAACAAGAACTGATTTAGTTCTATTATTACCAGTAACAACAACTTTAGTATGTCTTGGTAATACAGCCAAGTCATCTTCACTACTATCTCCTCCTCCTCCTCCAAAGCTCTGCTGTAATTGTGATGAAAAACCACCACCATTTACACCACTCTCCATAAGCATTTCTTAACCAATTCCAAGAAAAACTACTAATAATTAATTAATTAATTACAAAAAGTAGTTAAATTCTGTCAGATCTTGTAACTGATGATAAGATCATCCATTTCATAATCCAAAAAATAAGTTCAAAAAAGTGATGATTTTTTATTACTAGAAATGGGTTAATGGAATTTCAAGAATAATTCAACTAAAATAGAGGGAAAAGAAAAAGTGGTGAGTAGAGAGAAAAAAATAAGGAGAAGTTGAGAAATGAGAGAGTGAGTTGTGTGTGTTTTTTGTCTTCCTCCTAATTCTCTCCATCTCTTTTTGTTGCTGTTAATCCCGACGACCTTAACTGAACCAGTAACGCATCGCCACGTACTCATCATTCTTTTGGTACATCACTTCAGTAGCAGTTATTAGATTTTTAGAGAGAGAAAGATATAAAGAGTGTGAAGTTTTTTCACGTAGTGGTTTTGCCGTTATGACTTATATACCCTTGTTGTTATTTCAAAATAACTTGTCTGCAACTAGAATTTAATTTGACTGAAGTGACCCAGCGTGAGAGTGACAATTGTGTAGTTCGTACTGGTAGGACCCCCCGACTCTGTTGGTGATTAATTGGATGTAAGAAGGGTATTTTAATAATTAGACCGAAATATGATTTCCCGCAGTTTTACATTGAATAAAAGTGTAATAAAAGTCTTTCCCGCGCTTTGTACCGGTTTCCCGCCTTAGGTGGGGTTGGAAATTCGCGCGTACTTTTTTAGATCTGTTCCAGAGAGAGAAGATAGAGACATCGAGGAAGTAATCCATGATGTAACTGTGTTAGATGAATGGTTGTCCAACAGCACCTATAGTCTGCACAATGAGACAGAATGTAGCACCAAAAATAT
>JAJJMA010066449.1:52663-73449 GCA_023529015.1 Papaver nudicaule
AAAACCTAACCAACTCTAATTGGGTTGACTAATATAATTCAACATTAATTAGTATCTCACATTTATTGATATTTTTGTCGCAATTTGTTCTTCGATTCATTCAGCTTCAACAAAGATATCAACAACTTGATTTATTTTCCACTTCAGAACTAATACGTACATGTAACGAAGATTAAATTCATATCTTCTCTCTTATGTGAAATGAAATTTGCTAAATATGTTGTTATCTCAAATTCTTTCTATATATGCTTTATATGAGAGCTTAAGTAATCCACATGATATGTGACCATCACATAGTAAGCTTCATTGATATCCTTTAGTTCGAAAATCATAGAGATATGCATAAAGCCAACATCAAATTCATATCTTCTCTCTAACATATTATTGACATATTATGTGTAAAATATAATTCCTGCACACTGATACAACACACACTATACTACATAAGTACATAATAGAGTTCGTGATAAAATCCTAAAGATTTCAGTACATGGATGTTTATCATGAGAGACCTATATACTCTACAATAGTGTACCTAAGATACCATGGCGGATAATGAGAAACTAGCACGGCATGAAACACAAATACTTCTTCCTAAGCTTTGCTATCCTACTCCTGCTGCGACTCCTACCACTCACTTCATCTTTGCCTTCTGGTGAAATTTGTGAAGCCATTGCCTGAGCAGTGCCATTTGAATTTGACGACGAGGATGATGCCACTTCATCTTTTGATGAAATTGTAAGTTCATTCATATCGCCGTCCCCTACATTCTGTCTATTACGAACATCTTCTAATGCCTCTGTATCTAGAAGTTGCTGCTCAGCACCTAACAAGATACAAACAAAATAAAACACAAAAGATGAATAATTTCGCATCTAAATAAATACTTGCTTACTGCTTTCTCTGTGTGTTTATTGCGTGAAACCAATTGCAGGACTGTGAGAGATACACTAACATTTATCGACCAGTTTTCGACAAATACTATAATACGGATCCAGCAAAACCCACCACTGAAGCTTTATAAGTTATTACTTATTACCTTACCGTGTGTACCCAACATTTCCCAAAACACTTACATCAGAAAAAGTACTTCATAAAAACACCATTGACCTAGCATGTTAAAATCTTTGGGAAAGTTTACCCTTGTTTCTATTGATATTAGGCAGAATCTTTCAGCATTGTGACAACTTAATTCTGTGAAGTACAAAGGCAAGGAGCTAAAAACAAATCAGACCTAATTGGAATACTACGAAAAGAGCTCGTCTATATAAGACATCAATACAACTACAACTGGGAGTCCAGCCCCAAACCTTTGCTAGATAAAAGGAAATTCTACCATGACATATTTCCACATAAAAACAGATGGTTATGATATTCATATTGCTAGTCTTGAAATGAGACCAGCTTCAGTAAGTCGTTAGCATGGTGATAGATAGACATCAAGATCTACAATGACGATCACACATTATCTTAACCAAAAAAAGATCCGTGGAATAGTGACAACGCACCCCTACTTAATATGTGCATGATGTACACTAAGTGAGCATAGTTTTTGCAGGAAGCTCTATAGGACGCCATAGTGATACATCAGTACTTGTAAAGAATACTTTTTAAGTGTCAGATATAACAGGCAACAAAAATAAACAGGTTGGTGAACCTACCTGAAGAATCCCCTCTGACAGCTGCATGAATTGGTCTGAATAAACCAGAAATATTGTCTGTGTAATTCCGCTGCGTATCCAGATCATTTTCTATATCCCGCAATAAAGCTGATGAATCGAAATATTCAAAGTGTTCAGATGACGCTAGAGTCGAACACCCGGAATTTTCTGAACTGGATGAAGATGACTCTGATGGATCATCAAGGTCTTCCAATTCCAAGTAATCTCCCTCAGAGAAGTCATAGATCTCATTAAGGTTATGAGTGGAGTTATCAGGACTTGGTTGTTTCAAATGTCTGTCAGACACTTTCATCAGGCCATGCTCGTCATTCTTACTGATCACCTGGACAAGGTTCAGATATTTGAATTGAAATATTAACTAGCAAATCCAGGTGGTAGGCATATACGAAGACAGGGAAGCAAAGAAGAATAACTAGAACGAACATAACACAACCTTCCAAAACAGTTCTAGAAACGTACAAAAATGAGAAGTTCACTTACCTGGGACTTGATGGTAGGATGTTTTAAGTTGTTTTCTAATTCGGTTGAATCAAGCAACACATTGTTGTCTTTGGCATCACGGTTGCCAGAACCATGTTCTTCTTCCTTAATGTTTTGACTTTGACTTCGATTTGAAAAAACTCTGCAGAGTGAACTGGAGGTCTACCAAACAAGGGTTTTAAACAAATCAGATCACGATATTTTGGGACTTACTATAAAGAAAATTGTCAGCTTAAAGGTACTTCATAAATGGTTTTTAAGGCCTACACACCCCTCCTTTGCTGATTTCAAGGAGCCTCTTTTGCTGTATCCTGTATGCATACATCATCCAGTTAGTTTTTTCCCCATTAGGAGCTTGGCCACTGAAGAACTGGAGGGTGCTTCTCGAACCAATGGTAGGGCTATCTGTATATATTTCACGATCCTCCTCGGCCTCCATCCAGTATCCAGTTTCAGAAGTTTTACGATCCTCCGAATGAAAGTACCAAATGCTATCTGTGCACATTACTACTTAATAAGCAATCTTAACTAGTAAGAATATTCTAAATGTTACACTATATATGAATACAATATCTAACACAAATAAAAATGACTCTCTATGAAAGATTTACCACCGCCAAAACGCAATCGTAACTCAGTAGTAACTTTCATATCTATTAAATGTTATGTATAAAGGATACAATTCCTAAAGGATTTTTCACAGATGTCAATAACCCATAACAAATATCTAGTATGTTAGACATAACAATATAACATTGAGCAAAATTGAAAATATGTCCAATCAAATGCATATGAATCAAACCCTCTACCCCTGTCGCTGTGCTGTTATGATAAAAGCATGAGTGAATATAATAAGAGTAAGACACTAGAGTCTAGACTCTCTCTAACCATCAGTACCACACTTGCTTGAGTTAAAGTAGATTTCAAAATCACATAGATTTATAAAAGTACAAGCAGAAACATATTTTATTAGAAGAGTGAAACCAGTTGAAGCTTACCATTCAACAACCATGGCGAATCAATGTAAGGGTTGATCTCAGTATTTACATTAGCCGGGATAGGATCCCCACATATCATTCTTTCTAGACACATAACCAGCTGCCCACCAGGACAATTGAAACCAATATCGTCAGCTGTTGGAGAGATAGGTACTGATGGACACATTTTATGATCCCCAAGTTAGAAATGAGACCAATAAGTGCTTCCCTGTACAATGTCACACAAAGAGATGGGTCAGTCAATCCAAGAAAGTACAACCCCTTGATCCAAATGAATACAACATCAGAAATCCAACAAATACAAACTTAAAAGAACACATTTTTCATTTTTTCGAAGATTTTTAAGCTCCGTTTGTAAGAAAAATGATTTATATTGTTCTCAAATCTCAAAAAACAGCTTTATTCTAAGAACCCAACTAGGAAAGAATTGGATTAAACATGCAGGGAATCAGAATCTAAAGAATCCCCAAAAACTGAGTTCTTGGAATCTATATCAAAATTTTACAAATCTGATAATGAAACATTCAAGTAAATGAATCAAGAAGTCAAAAAAGATCATCAAATTTTCTAATTCATTAGTTCTAGGGTTCAATCACCAAATTCTAATCCATGCAACAGCTGATTCCAATGCATTCTTGGTATAAAGACAAGAAAATCATTCTGATAATTGACAAGTTTCAACAAATGCAAGTAACTCAATTTCACCTTGTGTAGGGTTTTCGAATTGGGCAATTCTTGATCCTGAGCTTCCTCTTTGTTCTGCTACTATATTCCTACTAAATGGTGACTGCTGTCTGTTGGTTTTGTCTTGGAGCAGTTAAAATTGGGTAATGCAATATTTTGCAGTAATTGGAAACTTCATTATAATGAGCTTGTGGTTAACACTACTGAGTTTACCCAAGTTAGAGTTTAACCCCGTACACAGTTAAGCATCATTCAGCTGACTGGCTGATTGGTTGTAGTGGTACTGATATCTTGTTGGAGGAGTATATCTGCCACCATGCTCCATACATTGAATGTAGCACTATATGTTGGTTTCTCTTGATTTCTAACGACAGTGCGTGGGAGACCCCGGATTTTTACTCCATTTCCTTGCATCCCTATATGGCACTTAGATCCACCGTAGCTTTCCACCCCACCCAGAAAATATAGGACACGCTTATTAGGGATCGGCCATTCAAAGTATGACATGTAAGGTTGTAAATTTTGTGATGCCAAAAATAAGCAATCGTGATAGGCGGCACGCTATAGGCGTGCTCGCGCCGGATGCACGCCAATTGGGGCGGGTAAATGGCGGCCCCAAGCTAGCAGGGGGGCCCCAATTAGCATGGGTATGCCCCAATTGACACTTTTACGGGTACTGTTCACGCTGCACGCTAAAAGCGCGATCTTAAAGCGCGTTTCCTAGCTTTTTTGAAAAATAAGGGTTCACAAAACATTTTCGATTTTCTAAGGTCTTGACTTGAGTAAGTAATCCAGTTCCTGCTTGAAGCAAACAGCATTTCCAGGGATGCTGTTACCCTGAACCCTCCTATTGCTTTGCCTATTGTTGTGTCTAAATGGTCTCCACCTGATAATCCTTATGTCAAAATAAACTGTGATGCTAGTTTCTACCCTATTACTGAAAATGGAGGTTAGGGTCTAATTATTCGTGATAATGCAGGGTCCCATCTAGGATCGCGGTGCAGGAACATATCTGGAGCGTCAAGAGCAGAGGAATTGGAATGCCTTGCAATGTTGGAGGCTGTCATTTGGACTTTGGAGTTAGGCTACAGTCAGGAGACGGATTATAGCTGCCTTATCAAGGCTTTACATGGACAAAGCTCAGGGGTTCCATGGGAGTTCAGAGGAGTGATTTAAGACACTTTATTTCATTTAAATTCATTTTCTGGTTGGCAATGTAAACACACAAATAGACTCTTGAATAAGTGTGCAGATTCCTTAGCTAAACATGCCCGTAAAGAGTGTGTTTCTACCTCTTGGATGGGAAGCTACCCTGACTTCTTGGAAGCCAATATTCTGTCAGACATGCCAAGTTAATCTTCTTAATACAATCTTTTTTTGCAAAAAAAAAGAAAAAAAAAGACTTAAGTAAAGGGAATAAATGAATAATAATTTGGTGGGATAAAATGAATTATCTTGCTAAGTGCACAATGAAACCATAAATCTTCACGTAAGCTTCTCAAATATAATGCAATTAAAGTTGATTGTTTTTTCTTTTCACCTAAACCAAAATAAATTGTACCTTAGTTTTTCGTAATGCATGCACAACTTCTAAAATATTTTTGTTTGTGATGTAACAAGTAAATTTGTATGGTGATTGGTGCTTGAAAAGCCACTTGGTTTTTGACGACACATTTAGTATGATGAGAATATCATTTGGTCTGGGATCATTGCTATCTGATGAAATTTTAGTTAAATGTTGTATAAGAATTTTGATCATTGCCCTCTAAGTACATTTGCACATCTTCTCTTGTACATTCTTTTCTCAATTAAATATTTTCAACAAATAAAAAACAACTTTCTAAACCCTTTTCCTTTGTAAATAAAATAATATTTATTTATAAATTATAACCTCGTTACACGAAGAAAAAAAATTCTCGTCCTATGGGTATGCATTTATCGAGATTATATTGTATTTGAAAAAATGGGGTATGCAAATAAACCACCAAATTTTTAGTTCGTGAATTCAATATCCAAGCTTTTAACCTAAGTTGCGTCTAAGATAGACGAAAAATTCCTACAAAGACAAGTCTTTATAAATCTTTATTCAAGATTTGGCAGGTTGATTATAACGTACAACTTGCTTTTACTTAAATATAATAGATCAAAGATTTATAATGCGGAGGTAAAGTAAAGTAAAACACGACACAAATTTTTTGTTAATGAGGAAACTGTTGTCTAGCAGAAAAACCTTGAGACATCGTCCAGTTTGAACACCGCATTGTATTAAGCTGCTACAAAAGTTAGCCTACTATTACACCTCATACTGGAATGTAGTTGTAATGTATAACAGATACGGTGAAAACAATAAGGATACTGGAGAGATGCGAAAACAGAATAAAGATTACGAAGAAGAAAGGTTGTTAACAAGAATAAAGAGAGTTGAGAGATAGAATAATTATGATAAGATTAATATTGATAGTAATGTGTGAGAACTACAAAGCTGAATATATATAGAGATAAAATATTATCCTTAAATAACTAGACTTCCAAATAAAAGCAAAGTCTAAAATAAGTAGAACTCCTGAAATAAAGAAAGTGTAATGGCTTGTTAAAGAAGCATAGCCAAAGGATAACGGCTAGCTAAGGAAAGGCTAGACCACAAGGCTGGGTAGATGTCCTACATTAGTCCCCCCTTCTTGAATAGAACTGGTCCTCGAGTCAAATGTGGTTGAGAAAAGCTCATTGTCACCATGAAAGGTGAAAATTTCCTGAACATTGAACACATTAGAAATGCTCTAATTTATGGTAGGTCAATCACATAAGCATTGTCACTGATCTTCTTCAACACTTTGAAAGGGCTGTATTTCTTCATCTTTGTCTTGTTGTAGGTTCCAACTGGAAACCTTTCATTTGTCAAGTGGATCATGACCAATTCTCCTTCGTGAAAAGTCTTGACACGCTTGTGTTTGTCTGCATCTTCTTTGTACTTTGCATTAGACTCCTCCAGTTTTTGCCTTTACTTCGTCATGAAGTTGAGATGCCTTTTCAATCCTGTTATCAACCTTAATATTGGAAACAATACTCTTAAGAAGTACAACCAAATCTAGAGTATGGTTTGGTACTTTAGAGTACACAATTTCAAAATGAATCTTACAAGTAGAATGGTTTACTGATGTATTAAAAGAAAACTCCATATGAGGTAGTAATGTATCCCACTGCTTGTTGTTTTCGACGCACTTATCTCTAATCAAGTTGCCCAGAGAGTGATTGACCACTTCAGTTTGGCCATCTGTTTGAGGATGAAAAGTAGTGCTGAACTGAAGTTTAGTTCCCAAACGCATCCATAAGGTCTTCCAAAAATAACTTAAAAACTTAGTATCACGATCAGAAGTAATGGATTTTGGAATCCCATGCAATCGAACTATTTCCTTGAAGAACAAATAGGCTACATTAGAGGCATCAGTAGTCTTCTTCCAGGCAATGAAGTGAGCTATCTTGGAATATCTATCAACCACCACCATGACTGAATCATTCCCAGTACGTGGTAATCCAATAATAAAATCCATGTTAATGTCAACCCAAGGAGCTTCAGATACTGGCAAAGGAGTGTATAAACCCGTGTTATGAACTGTACCCTTTGATTGCTGACAAACCATACACTTTTTTCCGTATTTCTGAACATCACGCTTGAGTGAAGGCCAAAAATATCTTGCTGCAACAAGTGATATTGTCTTGTCTTTACCAAAATGTCCACCAAGACCACTTCCATGTAATTCACGAATAAGATGAAGATGCAAAGAACCATTAGGGATGCAAAGACGATTACCTTTAAAATGGAAACCATCTTGAATAAGAAAATCATCAACTCCATGAGACAATGAACTGCACTTCTCCCAAATTGGCTTGAAATCCACATCGTCAGCATATATGTCTTTGATATAATCAAAGGCAAAACTATCATTGCGAATAGTAGCAAGAAGATGACTTCTTCTGCTTAGAGAATTTGCAACTTGATTTAATTTTTCCACTCCTGTGCTTGATAGAGAAGGTGTACTTGTTAATGGTTGATAACCATCTGTCATGCATACTGTTTACCTTTGCAGAAGTTTGTAAAAATTTCAAAGCATGGTTGTCTGTATTGATAGCAAACTCACGGTGTACCAAGTACGTGTGCCATTGCTTAAGTGCTTGAACAAGTACAAGAAATTCTAGCTCATAAGTAGACCATTTCTTCTGAGTATCAGAATTCTTCTCACTGTAGTAAGCAATTGGATGTCCCTCTTGTGATAAAACTGCGCCAATACCAATGACAGATACATCACAATCCACCTGAAAAGGTTTAGAGAAATTCGGCATTACAAGAATTGGTGTTGTACATATCTTTTCTTTGAGAATATTGAAACTCTTATCAGCCTCTTCAGTCCATATAAATTTATCTTGCTTCAAACAATCTGTTAGGGGTACAACAATGGTGCTAAAATTCTTTACAAAACGTCTATAGAAAGATGTTAAACCATGAAAACTGCGCACATCTTTGATGGAAGTAGGAATATGCCATTCTTTTATAGTTTTAACCTTAGAAGGATCCACATGAATACCCTTAGAAGAAACCACATATCCTAAGAACGTTACTTCGGATGACATGAATGTGCACTTCTTTAAATTCACAAATAAGGAGTTATCATATAACACCTTAAACACTTGAGAAAGATGACTGAGATGTTCCTTTCCACTTCGACTGAAAATCAAAATATCAAATTTACTAAGTAATGGTTGTAGAACCGGATTCATCAGTCGCATAAAGGTACTAGGAGCATTAGATAACCTAAATGGCATGACAAGCCATTCATATAACCCTTCTCTTGTTTTGAATGCAGTTTTCCATTCATCTCCTTCTCGAATTCTTATTTGATGATAACCACTGCGTAAATCAAGCTTAGAGAAAATAGTAGAGCCGGAAAGCAAGTCTATCATATCATCGATACGAGGAATAGAAAATCTGCAAGGAATGGTAATTCGATTCAAACCTCTACAATCAATGCACATTCTCCAACCATTATCTTTCTTAGGCACTAAAAAGGTTGGAAAAGCATAAGGACTATTGCTTGGTCTAATTAGTCCTTGAGTTAGTAAATCATTGACCTGTCCTTGTAAAATCTCATGTTCAGAGAGACTTAACCTATAATGAGCTTGATTGGGAAGAGAAGCTTTAGGGATAAGATCAATTTGATGTTGCAAATTCCCTAAAGGTGGTAAGGTCACAGGCAACTCTTCTGGAAAGAAAGCATGAAATTTAGACAGTAAAGGCCGTACCTGACTAGGAATATCAACCATGGGTTTAGTGTCTTCATGAGAACTCAAAGTATGAGTATTGGTTAAAGACTTGGAGATTGTTGCTACCAATGCACTAGTCTTTTCATCACAATGTTCTTTAATAACTGACGTAGCTTTTGAAGGACAAAGGATCTTCTTTTTGCCTTTCCACTTGAAAGTATATGTATTCTCAAAATAATTGTGTACGGCTTGAATATCATATTGCCAAGGACGTCCAAGAAGAAGGTGTGTAGCATTCATATCGATCACATCACACAAAACTGAATCTTCGTATCCAGGAAAAAAATTTTTTACCATACACTGATGAGTAATATTTTGAGAAGAAGAATTATTAACCCATCCTTCGGAATAAGGTTCTGGATGTAAAGTAACTGGTAATTCCAATTTCCTAACTACATGAGAAGCAATGTAGTTATCGACACATCCATTGTCTATGATCATATCACAAATTGTATCACCAATAAATCACTTTTTCCTGAAGATGCTATATCTTTGCGAATAACAAGGTTGAGAAAGCAGAAGTGGTCGAATCATACCCAAATACTTGTCTCCATAAGCATCAAGAATTTCTGGATTTTCATCATCAGCAACTTCCTCTTCATATGTATCAAACTCTTCTGACTCATCAAGAGGTTGAGTTTCTCCAATAAATCCATTAAATTTACGACAATATGCAGAAGTATGTCCAGTTTGATTACACCTATTGCACTTATCTCTTTTATACCGAGAATAAATGTTTGTTGGTTTAGAAAGAGGTGAAAACTGTTGTTGATTTCTGTTAGAGAAACGAACAGGTGTAGGCTTAGGATTTGATTGTTGTGCAACATTCTCAACTGGAGATGGAAGTAATGGAGAATAATTAGCTGGTGTTGGTGTTTGAGCATACGTAAAATTGATTGGCTGTTGTTTTTGTTGTGGACGAGAAGAATGATATGACACATCATCTTGAGAACCATAATTGACACTATAAGATGGTGTATTGTCTTGATAAGTAGCAGAGTAAGGTTGTGAAGCTTTATAGCTTTGGTAACGAGTTGGAAGAGGTTGGGAAGGTCTTATAGACTTAATAAGAAGCCTCTCGATTTTGATAGCCTGCTGAATAGCCTCAACCATAGTAAAGACAGATTGTGTCATACCATGCTGAATTAAACTGTTCAAACTTTTAATGAATCTTGCTACCAATTGATCCTCAGACTCATGTAACTGGTTGCGTGCCACCAAGTTGTAGAAATCAGCTACATATTCTTCTACAAAACGTGCTCCTTGCTGACAGTTTTGTAATTTCACGAAAAGTTGTTGTCGATAATCTTTGGGTAAGAATTTATCTTTGAGTAACTTCCTTATTCTTTCCCACGTACGTACAGGAGGTTTAAAATACTTGACTCGATCTTCACACAAATTTTCCCACCAAGCAGCAACTCCACCTTTAAGCTTATAAGCAACCAGCTTGACTTTAGATTGGTCAAGTATTTCCATAAATTGGAAGAACGCCTCAACTTCATAAAACCAATCTAACAATTCCTCTATTTTGAAACTACCATTGAAAGATGAAATATCAACCTTCAACTTATATTCAGGTAACGAGCTATAAGGGCTTTGTCCAGTTTTAAGCCTATTGTCTTCCGTCCAAAGCTTTTCTAGTTCATCTTCAAGATTATCATCTTTATCGCTGTCAAGTTGTACAACAGAGTTTTTTTTTTTTGTATGACCAATAAAAGTTTCATGTTGTAATTTTTTTTTTAACGCAGCTAAGACTTTTGGTGGAATATCATCATTATGAACGAAAGAGTGCTTAGAGGAATCCTGTTTTGGAATTTCATCTGTGTTCTTCTTTTCTTCTGTATCTTATCTTGTTTTGGAATTTCTTCAAGCGGAAAATTGAGATGTATTAATAGCTTGGACAGAATGCTCTGTAAATCATCAAATTTCTTATTAAAACCTGTAGTTTGGTCTTCGATTTTCTTATCAAACTTCTCTGTCAACTCCTTTGACAAATCCTAGAAAAAGTAGCAAAACAAGCATCAAACTTTGCATTGAAGGTAGTATCATCCATTGATAAACCGAGTTAAGATGAAAACTAAGTTTCTCTCTTCTTGTTTTTTTGTGTTGAAAACTAGGGTTGCGGAAGCTTTAATAGGATCGTATTTAGATGAGAATCTAAAGAACAATTTTCTAGATACCAACTAATGGATAACAGATAGGGTGAAAACAATAAGGATATTTCAGAGATGCGAAAACAGAATAAAGATTACGAAGAAGAAAGGTTGTTAACAAGAATAAAGAGAGTTGAGAGATAGAATAATTCTGATAAGATTAATATTGATAGTAATGTGTGTTCCAAAGAAATACAAAGCTGAATATATATAAAGAAACTACTATCCTAAAATAACTAGACTTCCAAACAAAAGCAAACTCTAAAATAAGTAGAACTCTTGAAATAAAGAAACTGTAATGTCTTGCTAAAGAAGCATTGCCAAGGATAACGACAACCTAAGGAAAGGCTAGGCCACAAGGTAGGGTAGATGTCCTGCATCAAGTTGAGACCGAATAGTAGGGTTAGTACGCGATCCGTTTTTCAACCGAAAAATCTTGTACTCGATTTGTCCTCCAACATAGAATACCGAAAGTGACTTTCTTTAGATGTGATCAAGGTTATACATAAATATATTTACGAATTAGGATGACACGTAACAAATAAGTAAATGATTGTACCCGAATATAAAATTCCAGCACAAACACAATAACTGTAGATGTAGAACGCAGAAACTGTAAATCTGGATCTCTGGATGCAGTCTTTAATCTTCACACGAACAGGATTGACATGGAGGGGGGTACCTGCAGAAAACCCTCCGATGCTAAAGTCAGTAGGTGTTTTGCACAGGTGTATGTGTATGGGAAAAGTTGCCTACCTTTTGGTGATCCAGACCCCTTTATTTATATGGGTGGTTGTTAGGTCAAAACCTAATTTCGAAATATGGAAACACTGCAATTACTTGGACTCCAAGCCTTCCAGAATATTCCAGAAGTCTCGAGAACTTCCCTATGGACCTGCAAACATTGGGTCCCACAAGTGGACTGGAGGGTTGCCTGCAAAAGGGCCAAAAGAAGACCAAAAGAAACCATATATAAAAACAAACCAAAATGGGCCGGGCCGGACCGGGACGGGTCGGGTTAGACCGAACCGGACCGGGTAGCCCGACCCGACCAGGTGGATCGGTCAGACCAAGTCAACTCGGGTTGACCCGGCTGGTCAAATTACTGACACATGTCAGATATACGTGTCACGCCGGCGGCGACAGGTCATCGGCCGCCGGTTGTTTGCCGGTCACCGGTCATCGCCTTTCCAGGCCACGTGGGACCACTGGCCACTGCCACGTGTCAGCACACTGTGCTGCTGACCGTGTTGTACACTGACGTGGCATGCTGCCACGTCTTTCTTTTGCTGACATGGCATACTACTGGGCAAGTTCTTCGCTGACGTGGCATTGACAGTGCTGACGTGGCAGCTGGCGTGTTTCCCACTTCCCAAGGTTTCGTTGTTTCCACCCCATATCATGGTTGTCTAGCCATACTAAGTGTTTGGGCACCTATATTGCTCTATTTAACCAATAATAGGGCGCCAAAATACTATGGTACAAACATTGCCCCCTCTTAACCCCTAACTTGTTAGGGGTTAAGAAGTTCGGGTTTCCCCACAGTTGACCTATGTTGAGGTGCCTTCAACTCGCCCCTTAGAGCGGTTACTCAGCTCGCCCCCAAGTATGTCACTTGTACCGAGGTATTTACATATTTCACCTTTTGCAACAGTCGTCACTGTCACAAATGGAGTCATGTAGCAAGCCCTCGGCTGCCCCTTAGGGTCTTTTATCATGTCGCTCTATGTTATGAAGGGTGCACGTCCTCCCAACATTAGCTTTCATATAAGTTGTTGATTTGACTTTTTCTGCTATCTTGAACTGTATAGGGGGCCAATCCTATTTGTTCAAGAGTGCACAGAAAAACCAAAATGTGTTTCCACATGCCATACATGTTAAGATGATAAACGAATGTCGAAAAAATATTTAATTAAGTTTCTGAAAATTAACAAGATACGTACTCGCTGCTCGACAAATCTGCCTCGTTAAAACCCAGTGGGAAAAAGAGTGCAGCACAGCGGGGTTTCAGTAATACATGAAATCGAATCAATGATAAAATCTCTTCATATGAAAACCGTTCCAAGGCTTCCATGGTTTAGAATCATTACTCCCGTCCAATTTCTTCAACCAATATGAACCCTTTGATGCAGGCTTGTCTATTATGTACGGACCTTCCCAGTTTGCCCCGAGCTTCCCACAGTTAGGTTCCATTGTTGCAGGTCGGGTCTTCTTCAATACGTATTCCCCAGGTTGGAATATTCGTTCTTTGACTTTTCGATCATAACCCAGTTTTACTGCCTGTTGGTATCGAACCAGATTCTGCAAGGCCTGCTCTCTTTGTTCCTCCAGCAGTTCTTTATCTAAAGCCAATACTGCATCATTTGTCCCTAACTTAATAGATTAAGTTTTGATTGTACTTAACTGCACCTCTGTAGGTATGACTGCTTTTGTACCATATGCCAGTGTGAAGAGTGAAAATCCAGTCGACCTTCTTGGAGTCGTTCGGTAAGACCACAAGACTCCTGCGAATTCTTCCACCCATCTGCCTTTTGCTCTGTCCAGTATTTTCTTCAGATTTTCGAGAATGGCTTTATTCGTTGCCTCTGCCTGACCGTTGCTTGGGGCGTAATAAGGGGCAGAGAAGTTATGACGAATATTTAAACCATCACAGAACTCCTTAACAGTCTTTGAATCGAACTGTTCTTCATTGTCAGGTATCAACTGATATAGGATTCCGAATCTGCAGATGATATTCTGCCACAAAAACCTCTTGACATCGTTACTTTCTACCTGTGTCAGTGCCACTGCTTCCACCCACTTGGTAAAATAATCTGTTGCAGCCAGCACATATTTAACATTTCCAGGAGCGCGAGGGAAAGGTCCCATCACGTCGAGTCCCCACTTAGCAAACGACCAGGGACTCAAAACTGGATGTAACTCGTTAGCAGGTCTTTTTGGGACTGGTGCATGCTCTTGGCAGGCCACACACTTTTTCGCGAACTCTTTGGCATCCTTCTGCAAATATGGCCAGAAATACCCCTGAGTGAGTACTCGATGGGCAAGACTGCGTCCTCCAGCATGATTTCCACAGATTCCTTCATGTGCCTCACTCAAAATCTTTTGCCCATCCTCCGCAGACACACATCTCGGATATGGTTCCAGAGCTACTGGAGTTCGGTATAACTCGCCTTCGATCAGGGAATACCTCCAGGCATGTTTGGTAATCTTTAAACAAAGACTTTTTTCTTCAAAAAGTTCTCCAGTTTTTAAATACTGGATATAAGGCTTGCGCCAGTCTGACACAGTTTCAACACGATAACTTGATTCGCCTTTAGCATCCTCCATTTCAGTGTCTTCTGGAGCACTATTAAGTACAGTATCGCCCCCACTAGCTTGTTCGAGGGTCAAGACCGAATGACTCTCGGAGATGCTAGGTAACTGTTGAAAATCAACCACTACGAACCTAGCAGTGTTAGACTCAACTGCAGAGGATAAGTAAGCTAAGGCATCAGCATGACGATTTCCCGACCTCGGACGTTGCATAATTAAAAATTTGTCAAACCCACTTGCCAGGTTTTTCAAACAATTTAGATAAGACATCATATTTTCATCTTTCGCTTGATAGAAGCCTGATTGACTACTAGCATTGAGTCAGTGATCAGTTTCACAGTTTTCGCCCCCAGTTGCTTGACAGCTTTTAATCCTGCAATTGCAGCCTCATACTCAGCTACATTGTTTGTCGCTGAAAATCCCAACCTGGTTGCCTTCTCGATCATCAAACCCTCTAGTGTATGGATAACACATCCAACACCCGCTCCACTGAAGTTAGAAGAGCCATCTGTAACTACAGTCCAAACTGGCTCAGACGTCTCAACCTCTATCGCAGGCTCGCCCCCAGTCTGGCTGGTGGTCACAGTTAGGGGTTTCAGAAACAACTGTTCTTCTTCCATTACAGTATTTATGTCATCAACAGGAAAATCTATCATTAAAGCAGCAACAACATGTCCCTTCTCTGCTGTGCGGGTCTCGTACCTAATCTCATAAGCTCCCAGACAGTTTGCCCATATGGCCAAACGGCTTGAATCATCAGCTCGTCTAAGAATTTTCTTTAATGGGTATTCTGAATAGACAATGATCTCTCTACCCTGGAAGTAAGGTTTGAGACGTCGTGAAGCATGAACTAGGGCCAGTGCCATTTTCTCGATCCTGGTGTATCTTGGTTCTGCCCCAGTCAAACGTTTGCTGATGTAATAAACTGGCTTCTCATGCGGATCGGCAACGAATAAGACAGCGCTCACAGCTTCCTCAGTCGCGGCTAGGTAAATCCCGATGGGCTGCCCAGGCTTCAGACTAACCAAAATTGGTGGAGAAGACAAATACAGCTTTATTGCTCTGAATGCATCCTCGCACTCGTCTGTCCACCCAAATTTGGGTACTTTTTTCAGAACTTCGAAAAATGGCTTGCATCGATCAGAAGAGTTTGATATAAAACGGTTTAAGGCTGCGATTCGACCAGCGAGTTTCTGAACCTCCTTCTTCATTTTCGGTGATGGCATTTCCTGGATGGCTCTGATTTGTTCTGGATTCGCCTCAATACCCCGATGGGTCATCATGTATCCGAGGAACTTGCCAGATGACAACCCGAACGAACACTTAGCTGGATTAAGTTTCGTGCGATAACGTCTCAAAATATCGAAAACCTGTTGCAAGTCCTGTAGGTACGAACTCTCCTGTTCTGACTTAACTACCATGTCATCAATATACACCTCAACAGTCTTGCCTATTAGGTCGACAAACATATCGTCTACCAAGCACTGATAAGTAGCACCTGCGTTTTTGAGCCCGAACGACATCACAGTATAGGAGTATGCTCCTTTGTCAGTTATGAAAACTGTATGCTCCTGATCCTCCTCGAACAGTGGTATTTGGTTGTACCCAGAATAACCGTCCATGAATGACAGTCGTTTATATCCAGAAGTCGCATCAACCAGTTCACTAATCCTTGGTAGGCGATACAGATCACTCGGACATGCTTTGTTTAAATCAGTAAATCGATACAGACACGGATTTTACCATTCTTTTTCGGAACTGCTATGATGTTTGACAGTCATTGTGGATACTGTACAGGATGAATAAATCCTGCCTTCAACAGTTTCTCGACCTCGACCGCTACTCCATCCTTCTTTGTAGATGACATATTTCTTGGTTTCTGACGAATTGGACGCGAACCTTCGCTGATGTTTAGCTTGTGACATGCCACCCTAGGGTCTATTCCTGGCATTTCTGAAAAGTCCCAAGCAAAAACATCCATATTCGCTTTTAACAGCGCAATCAACTCATCTCGATCTAGCTGGGGTAAATCTGCTCCCAGAAACGTAGATATATGTTTCTCGTTCCCAATCTGCACCTCCACCAACTTCTCAATTGTTGGCGGATCGGCATCCTCTCCCTTATATGATTCAATCGGGAGAGGTTATTGTAATTGCTATTTGGTTTCTGCCTGTAGGATGTTGTGACCAGTTACATCAGATTTTTTGTACTCCTCCATAGCATTTTTATGGCATTTGTGGCCACCATTTGGTCGCTTCAAACTTTAACAACTCCTCCAGGAACGACGAACTTCAAACATTGATGGTACGTTGATGTGACAGCTTTGATCGTATGTATCCAGTCCCATCCCACAATTGCATTGTAAGGGGCTCGACAATCAAGCAGAAGAAACCTGTTGATAACAATTTTGGTACCTACAGTCATAGGCAGTTTCACTTTGTCGATAGCTTTGGTGGTTTATCCACTGAAACCCATCACAGGATTTTCATCCTCCTCGATCAAATCTTCAGACAAGTTCATGGCTGAATAAGCTCCCGAGAATAAGACACTCACCAAACTACCCGTGTCCACAAGAACTCGGTGAACACGGAACATGCCAATCCAAGTGGTAATGTCAACAGCGTCGTTGTGTGGGTAATAGATGCATTTTTTGTCTTCATCTGTGAACTCAATTTTCGTGCATCCAACCTCCAGAGTTTCTGCCCCCTTCCCTTCGAGAAAGTCGACGTGGTTGAGAACATACCACTCTTTCAGTTGTCTCAGCTTCGTTCTTGTCTCTTCCTTCGCAGCTCGCCTGGTCATCGAATGAATCCGGGCATAACTGACATTAATGACATGATTTACGTTCAACATTTGACGAACTAGTTCTCGTGCACGGTCTTTTTTTACGTATTCCCGAAGTTTGCCAGCGTCGATCATCTTCTGAATTTCAGACTTGAGCGCCCAACAATCCTCTATAATGTGCCCAATCTTTGTGATGGTTGCAGTATTTGTTTTTTTTCGCGTCTATCAGGTGAATCCTTTGACAACGGCTTGGGAGGACCCAACTCCTTCTTCACTTTTTTATACAATTGAGAGAGCCCGATGCTTAAAGGTGTCAATTTTCTGTCCTGACCTCTATCTCCAATCTCCCTCTTCTCGTGTCGATTCTTGCCAGATTCCACACGATCATTGTTCTGCCCATTCTGGCGGTTCTTTGACTTATCTTTCTTCCCATCATGTGACTGGTGGGTGGACTTATCTGCTTCTCTTCGATCTCTCAAATCATCTTCCATACGAGCATACTGCTCAACTCGTTCATACAGCTCCTCCAGATCTCTTGCTGGTTCACGAACAAGGGAATTGTAAATTCCTGAACTGTCTAGTGGAATTGCATGTTTATATGCTTCGATGACTAGCTGGTCACTGGCTTTATCCACCTCTGCGAGTTCCTGTCTGAACCGTTGGGTAAACTGCCTTAAAGTCTCCCCACTCTGCACCTTTAATCGGAAAAGAGAATGAATCTCCTTCCGGCTACGCATGTTATGCTTGTATTGCTGAAAAAACTTTTTGATAAGTTTATCATACGAACCAATTGATATCGACCGGAGCGAGTTGAACCATACAATGGCCCCACCGGTCAGCGACTGCGGAAAAATCTTGCACATCAGCTCATCTTCGCTCTCCCATAACGTCATGGCTATCTCGTAGAGCGGAACATGTTGTGACGGGTCATCTGATCTCTCATCAAACTGTGGTAATTGCGGAACTTGGAAATTTTCTGGTGGACGAAAATTCCTGATTCTGTCATTAAACGGCGCTCCAGCGCTCCGATGGAGTCGGCTCAGATTATCCTCTCTGCCTTTTTTCCTGGCCAAAGCGCGATCAATCATCTTTTTGAGGCGTGCCTCAGTAATGGAACCAACGTCGCCAATGTCCATAGGTTCAGGAGAATTCTGTCGATTTTCCCGACTGGGTCTGTGGTCATCAGTTCTAACTCTTCTCCTACGGGGTGCAACATCACTGCTGGCAGTGTCACTTCTCGAACTGCTGCGATCATCTCGTGCTCTGACTCTCTTCAATGTCTGATCACGAAAATCATTCCTCGGACGTTTGTCTCCTTAATTGACCTGAGTGGTGCTCTGCTCAGATGCAGACTCCCTTTCACGATCTCGTCTCCGTCCTGAACGATCTGCTAAACCAGCATTACCACGACTGTTTTCCTGTTCAGAGCGTCTTCTTCTAGGAAGATCTCTTGTTGGTACTACCACTGGTCCTAAGCGTTCGAATACAGATCGACCTCTCTGGTTTCGATTTCCGTTTTGACTACGAGTGGTATTGGACGTTGACCTCTCTTGTCTTCTGACGTTCTGCCAATGTTGATATTCATTGAACAGATGCTGCATAAAATCAGGTATCGGTTCAGGATCTGGACTGGGAGTCGCAGACCTCTCACCTTCATCATCAGCATCGAGATCATCGTATTCATCACCATAATAGTCACCAGCATCAAAATCATCGAACATCCCGCCTGCTGCAGCCATAGATCCCCAACCACCACCGGTTGCGATGTTTTCTTCAGGATATTGGAAATCGTCAGGTTGGTTCCACGGATGTTGATGTCGGGAGCTGGGGGTTGATGATGTTGAATATTCTTCGATTCTGACTATCTTTCTTTCAGAAAAAATAAATTCACTTTCTAGGGTTTATCGAACTCCCTTAGTTGGCGCCAATGATTATACCCGAATATAAAATTCCAGCACAAACACAATAACTGTAAATGTAGAACGTAAAAACTGTAAATCTGGATCTCTGGATGTAGTCTTTAATCTTCATACGAACAGGATTGAGACGGAGGGGGGTACCTGCAGAAAACCCTCCGATGCTAAAGTCAGTAGGTATTTTGCACAGGTGTATGTGTGTGGGAAAAGTTGCCTACCTTTTGGTGATCCAGACCCCTTTATTTATATGGGTGGTTTTTAGGTCAAAACCTAATTTTAAAATATGGAAACACTGCAATTACTTGGACTCCAAGCCTTCCAGAATATTCCAGAAGTCTCCTATGGACCTGCAAACGTTGGGTCGCGCAAGTGGACTGGAGGGTTGCCTGCAAAAGGGCCAAAAGAAGACCAAAAGAAACCATATATAAAAACAGACCGAAATGGGCTGGGCCGGTTAGCCCGACCCGACCAGGTGGATCGGTCAGACCGAGTCAACTCGAGTTGACCCGGTTGGTCAAATGACTGACACATGTCAGTTATACGTGTCACGCCGGCGGCGACCGTTCATCGGTCGCCGGCCGTTTGCCGCCGGTTGTCCGCCGCCGGTTCGGTTGCCGGTCACCGGTCATCGCCTTTCCAGGCAACGTGGGACCACTGGCCACTGTTACGTGTCTGCTGGCCGTGTTGCTGACCGTGATGTACTTCTGCCGACGTGACATACAACTGGGCAAGTTCTTCACTGACGTGGCATGTGACAGTGTTGACGTGGCAGCTGACGCGTTTCCCACTTTCCAGGGTTTCGTTGTTTCCACCCCATATCATGGTTGTCTTGCCATACTAAGTGTTTGGGCACCTATATTGCTCTACTTAACCAATAATAGGGCGCCAAAATACTATGGTACAAACAGTAAACTATGCCTATCTCGTCTCTACCTCAAAAGTGAAGCACTAGATTTCATTCTCACATTAATTGAACTACTGAGACTTACCACGCATACGAAGCCTTACGTAGTTTCTACCAATCTCATAGTTGATTGTCTGTTCTTCAATGGCCTTATTGCAGAAGAGAATGAATTTATAATAGGCATGAACGAGAACAACCAACCAAGATTACATGACATGATACTATCTGAAAGATAAGTATCTCCATGTGCTTCACCACTCTCAAGTGAAGTCTTTCAATAGTAGTAAGAAAACTCCCGAAGGAAATATTCCTATAAAGGACAACTCTTTAAACAACAGGTATACACCTGTTTTTGCCTGAAAAACAATGTACCGTCTCTGGGTACTTTCGTAGTGCTCGAGATCAAAGTCGAACAAGACGAGCCTAAACCAAGTCAATGGCCGTTCAAGTCTTGCTTCGGTCACAGAGAGGATAGAGGTTGATCTAGGGAGGGAAACAACGAAGAAACTTGAGATCAGGTTGAGGATGTGTGTTTTGGGTGTAAGAGTTCAGGATCT
>JAJJMA010066465.1:0-11079 GCA_023529015.1 Papaver nudicaule
GAGCCAAAACGAAAAGTTGGTAGTATTTCGGTACCCCTTCTTTTTCACTACTGCCACCACTACGAGTGTGATGAGTCTGATGAGAGGGAGGGGGCTGGGCAGGAGGAGTGAATCTTGTATGGATAGGAGAAGTGACTCATGTATTTTCCAGGTCTATCCCCAGCACTTCGCCAGACCTCCATCTGGCCATCTCGTCGAGATGCCACCTCTGGAATCTACATAAGAGGGTGTGATAATCAGTAAACATTGATCATAGTGTACGGCTCATCCTCTCCACCACTAACATCCCATAATGGGACTGTAACAACTCCTCCGCTAAAGAGGTCAATACTCTGAACCTCCCAAGAAAATGGTGGTAAAGCCAAAGAAGAACCCTGACTAGGGTACACATATCCTTGCGAAGAAGAAGATTCTGGATGTGGGTGCAAAGGCGGACGTGAGGGAGTTATATCATCCGTATTTGGAAGCCTACCTATAACTGCCACGTCCATCCCATAGACATGTATCCGTACAAATAGTTGAATCGGAAATCTGTTAATCGGTCATTCAATTTCATTGAAGAGAAAAAACTCATTGGGGGGTGAAATTACATGAGTAACAGCTATATATAGACCCACCCTAACAGCTTAAGGCAGGCCTAATAACTGAAACCTTATTAAAAGACTGAAAAAATGTTACAATATCACTCATAACCTTATACATATCTTAATCAAAGCACAAAATATAAAAGAAACTAAAATTCTCTTTCATGTCGTTTATAGTTGAAAGTTGATCTTCCGTAGCACGTGTAGCCAACAATGTCAACCCCAACTCGAATACGAGCTTTTGGTATGAGCGGATGTGCCAAACCCCTTGCCTTGAACCAGATCTATATATGCAGCCTTCTAAACAGTTGAATCAAGCCCGAAACTCATTGTTCTTCCAAATCCAGCCCAAACCCACACCAAGTTTAATAATTGGAGCACTAAAAGCCCCAGATCCGAATTTTTAAACCCGGATCCGCATCCATATTAAATGGATCCATATAGGAATCCAAGTACCACACGAAACCCGTTGGTTTCATCCTGGCTTTTGCAGTTGGATCCTGGACTAGTCCAATACCAGCCATAGCTTTAGTCGAGCGCTGAAAGAGTTCCCCATCTAAAGATCCATCTGTAATAGTCCAACCGGAAGCCAAACCATTACCCATACCATAATCTCGATCAATACCATGCAAAGTGCAAACCCAAGCTTGTTGAGTTAGACGTAGCGGAATCATGAGAGAAATCCCCCAAGAAGCTACCAAGCCCATAACCTGCATCTTCCGAGCTGTTTCGGATTATCATGAAGCTACCAAGCCCCAAGTAGAAAAACCCTTATTGTAAAAACTACTGAACCAACTGCGATACTAGGAAATCAAGTTGAGTTGATGTGATTAGTCCCAGTTGAAGAAGTATGAAGAATCATAGAGGGGGTTGCTGTTAGAATTAAGATTGGGAAGTCAGAAACCTGGTGGTGCAAAGAGATTCAGTTGTGGTTTAGCTGCTGGCGAGCAATGATTTCAGATGGTGATTGATGATGTTCAGTTTGAGTTAGGGAGGTTTCAAAGAAGCTCAAGAGAAATCAGTTCATGGGTTTCAGTTGGATTGTGGTTAGGAAGTTTGATTTGAGGTTGGTATTGGTGGTGAGTGAATACAGAGAAAGAGAACGAAGAACTGGATTTTTGGATGAGTTTGTATGGTCGGATTGCTGTATCCGAAAGCTGAAGAATTTAGACAACAAGCGTGCGAGATTGCACGTGAGAGAGAAATGTCAGTTCTACGGAACTGACAGATGATTGAAGCAGATGGGCTCTGCGTTTTTGTGTTTGTTTTAGCCCAGTTGATATTGGGTCACAATGTTAGGTTCAGTTTGGGCTCGGATTTTGTGTTCTAGTCGGTTTTGGTTGGATTTGGAAGTCGGCTAAGAGCCTAAGACCAAAAAGAAAGGATATAAAGGAACTGAGCAAGGGTTTTGACGGACAGACGACAACTTACGCAAGTTTTACTGTTCTCGCAAGAAGGAAAAAAGGCGGAAGTTGGAGCCAAGTTGGAGGAACTTACAATAAGGGTTTTTCTATTTCTATAATTTCTTTATAATTTTTATTTCTATAATCCCCCAAGAAGCTACCAAGCCCCAAGTAGCACGGTAATGGAGATTGTTTCGGATTATCATGATCATCATTCTGATCAAGTTAATCCCGAGCTGTATATTCATCAATTCTGAAATCTGGACATTGGGAATTGATCACACAGCTAATATAAGTATATACTGACTTAATGTTTAGCCCTTGAATACCTTGTTCTCGAGTTTCATCCTTCCTAAGAAAAATATTACTCACATACACATCATCATGTTCTTGAAGAATCCACGAATCAACAGCAACAAAAATCATAATACTGGGTTTTATCCATCATTTATATTCATTAAAAGTCCCTGAATCCATCGTTTAGTCCATCATTTTGATCCATCGTGGAATCGGCAATCTGAATAAACCACTCTAAGTAATCAACTTTTCTTTCTGTAAATTGAACAAGTCGAGAATCTGTTAGGGCATTGTCCGGTCAAACTCACTAGCGTTGGTATGTCAAGCTAGTTGTCAGTTTTTGGTGTCAAAACACAATATTGATTTAGCCTACTAGAGTTTAGATTTCGGAATTGGGATATAAACAAAGTAGTAGAGACCTTGAAGACGAAGATTGTGAAGACAAAGAAGACATCAATTATTCTTAATCGACAAAAGGTTAGTAGGAGTTATGACTTTTATGGAATTTCTTCTATTCTACTTATTTTATCTTTCGAAATATTCGGCTACTTTAGTAGAGATACTAATAGCGATTGAGATAGTGTTCTTGTCTACATGACCATGTGTTATGTTGGTATTTGTTCCCACGAATAATGAGGTTACAAGAATGCATGAGATAGATTCGATACCATCTTTCCATAGCAATGGTTAGCTTGCAAATCACTTGTTGGATATGGGTGAATCTAAAGGAGTACTCTTGAGCAAGAGTCCAGTGGATTATAGCTGAGGGCGTCTAACACGTCTAAGTACTGGCCCAGCCCAGAACTTCCAGCGGATCCAGTTAAACCCTAATTCTGAATTAAGGCGGTTCACGAACCGGTTCTTGAACAGTAACTCCGGATTTCACTCCTGAGTTCCAAAACATCAATTTGTACACGTACATGTACGTGAACCACAAATTCGATGTATTGGGTCGTAATTCAGAAGGGTGGTTCCCGAACCGTCCAAGGTGAATATTCTCTGGAATTAAACTCTGACTCTTTTATATCTTAGTTGGACTTGTTTATCACGAATATATCTTCTGTGGTCCATCTAACGATTCTCAATAAGTCAATAAGATAAAGATTATCTCTGGTCTGTTGGATTTCTATCTTAAAGTGGTTAAGAGCTAATAAGCCACTTGGCAGATAAATGTTTAATGAATTCCAATTGAGATAAATCTGTGTTTACTTGGTTTGCAAGTTAGGGTTTCCCAAACTTGTGGGACAAGTGACTAGTTGTTTTATTCCTAAGCAACCTATCTTATTGAGTGTTATAAATAGAGGGTTTCAGGACGAAAAACCACAAGCATCAAGCATACGTGAAGTTTCTCTGTGAAATTGACCGTAAACTCTTTTCACTTAGGTAAAAGCTTGTTCTGGTATAGTCATCATCTATTAGGTAGCAGTTCCTCTGAGGGATTTACCTAACGACTATAAAGACTTCTCTTGAGAGTTGGGAAGCACAGGTAGGAGATTGAGACCTTAGTGGTTGAAATCGGATTGACCTGTAACCTTGGTAACCTGGTCACGTTCTTGTCTATTCTACGGTCCTTCTCTTCTGCAATAAGGCCATTCAAGAACTGATATGTTACACACAGGGTTGAAAGGAAGCAATGCACGGCTGCACTCGGTGTTGAAAGACCTAGTTAGCTCCGGTTGTATAAGTTTCTTAAGTGATTCTTTTTACACTGAGGTAGAGACAAGTTGGGCATAGTTTACTCGGTTTACTTGTCAGCCCCCGCGTGTAAGTAGATTTCCGTATAACCTGGAGCAATCCGAAGGAAGTCACTTTGTGTATGTCAAACTGATAGAGGACAGTTCAAACATACAGTTGATAAATGAGGTTACAAAGACAGAATTATTGACACAAGCCTTTAACAGCGGTTAAAGCAACTCCTAGGCCTGTAAAGGACGTCAGCTAGGGGGATCAAGTGCGTGACGATCTGTGGGGGATCTAGAGACGTAAGGAGTGCGACAGTAGCCAGTTCGCTTGGAGGGCTAGAATTGGTCTCTGCTACATCCCAGACTGAAGTCAGATAGTAGGCTAGTGTTTGTAAACAGTTTGTACTGTGCGGTGTTCAATCTGGACGAGGTCTCGAGGTTTTTCTACAAGTCGTAGTTTCCTCGTTAAAAAAATCTTTGGTGTCTTGTGTGCTTTACTTTCCGCATTGTATTCTCTGATTATATAATTAAAGCAAACACAAGAAGTACATTATCATCAACCTAATTGTTGTCCCCAATTCATTCAACGGATTTACCACGACACTTGTCTTGTGTTGGACTGATCAATTGTGATCCAAACTCAGGTTAAACAGATCTGGATATTGATTTTTGAGATCGTCCAGATCTGACCATAAGACTCACGAGCCCAAACGAAAAGTTGGTAGTATTTCGGTACCCCTGCTTTTTTCCGAATCTGAATCCACATAATCCCAGTTAGAATTCACATCATGTAACAACCTAAAATAACCGGCTTTGGAAATTGTAGAGTTTTGAAATGGGTTGATGACTTTTGCAAATCACTTGGTTATCTGAAACATGAGTCTCTCGCCATAGTACCAAACACCCTCTTTTTCTACGGGACTATATAATACCCACCTGCATAAGCTCATTTTCCGCATCTTATCAACACCTTCATCCTCGTAAAACCGGGCCATGCTTCGTACAGTTGTGTATTATTTCGACTGTTCTAATTTCTTGTTACATCCTATTTAGAATTGATGATGTGACTCCATCTGTTTGTTGATCGAAATCCCAGTTATCAGCTCGGTACACCTTTATAACTAGAAATAGGAGCTCGATGGATATCAAAGTGGGTTGCCATATACCAAAATTAACATACCACTAGTGTTAGGGGTGGGACTTGGGTTGGGCGGGTTGGAGGGTTTGGCCAAGCCATGCCCATACTAAAATTTCTTGGCCCAAGTTGCCCATGGAACCCATGGAGGTGTGCCCACAACCCGCCCAACTTGTATCTTGGGTTCCTCGGGTTCCCCGGGTTGGCCCATGATGCGTGTTTAAAATCAACATTTTATGACAAATCTAGGTAACAATTAGATTTACTTACTTCATTTATATTAAAATTTCAAATAATTTGAGATTCTAATTAATGCAATAATATAATATAAATTTTCTTTCTTAGATTAAAAAATAATACAAAAAATTATACTAAAAATAATAATAATACCACTAAGAAAAATAATTATAAAAATTTATTTTATAGTTTCATGGGTTCTTCGGGTTGCTTGGGTTAGAGATATGTGAACCCGTGTTTGCTCAAGTTAGTTCGGGTTGGTAAAATATATGCCCATAGTTGCCCAAACTTTTGAAATACCTAACCCAACCCGCTCAATGTTCGGGTTCGGCACGGGTTGGGTGGGTTGACCCAACCCAAGTCCCACCCCTAACTAGTGTTGTGAAGATAAAAAATAAAAAACATTGCTTACATTGATGAAAGGCAGTTGTAGGTCAAAAAATAATACATTGATGAAAAGCAGTTGAGCTTTTCTTACCTCTACTATATGATGGTAAGCACTGAAGCTTTTGCAATATTTGTCAAAGGAGCATTGTCTCAGGCTCCTGTGCACCTCAGCTAGGATTGGAGTTCCCCAGTTATACTTAGGAGCGGCCTTTAAGTCTTCTAAAGCTTCCAGAAAACTAAAAGTAGCGACCGAACTACCATTGGGAAAAAAACATTGGCTTATAACATATAAAATAAATATTCTTTCAAGCTCATCATAATGAGCTTCGTTCGGTGCAATCTCTTTACCAAAATCCTTGTGATATTTTTTCGAAACTGCCTTGAGTTTGAAACTCTTATTCCACCACCAATTAAATCCCTGGCAGTTAAAGAGGCAGCTAACATAGGAAGTCGTTCTGCCCATTTATCATCGTGCGCCCACTTCTCCTAGTCGTATGGAAGTAAATGTCTATCGCATAGTATTTCGGTCAACATGTACAAATCTAACGGTGTAATTCCTATAAACATCATAATATATAATAATTAAAGTTTGCGTAGTAAATACAAATGGTCCGCCCCAATTAAAATGTAATAAATATTCATTAATAAAGAGACAAAAAAAACTTACCGGCTTCAAAATCTCTAAAGAAGAATTATTTGTAGTCTTCATTACCATTCGAGTGTTCTCAACACTATTTGAGTTTTAGAATTGTGTGTCTCGATCCGATAAAATGGTGCCATGGATATTTATCTACTCGTTGCTGAACTTCGATGGGAATTCAAGTGAAAACCAAATTTAGTTCCTTTGTGCCGCCTCTTAGAGAAATACTTTTTTTCTGGCTTGTCGCTACCCTTGTTGACATATTCTCACCTAAAATACCAGGACTTGCTCGTTTTCTTATGTAACTCTACTCATAATCTTTATCCTGAATCCACGTGTATCAGGTGAACGGATCATCATCATCGGGTTTTTTTTTTCCTGTTAGTTTGTGTAGAGCTGCTTTGGCTACACGAGCTGCCATTAAAATTTCTAAAATGAAACAAAAATTATAAAAACCAAAGAGCAAACAGAACAGAAGAAGCAAAACAAGCAGAAGAGAAGATGTGAGGAGAATGGGCGTGAATTCTCTGAATTTATAGTCGATGGAAAAAATGTTGATGTCGATGGAAAAACTATTGATCGATGGAAAATCCATCGACAACGATGACAAACTATCTGTCGATGGGAAATACATCGACCTACAATCTTTTCATCGTTGAGCGAGATTTATTCCATCGACCGATAATTTTTTCGTCGTTGACCATAGTGGAGTTTTGGTTTTGCTAGTCCACCTGGGATAGCAAACCACCTTTTTTCCCATAGAACATGGGAAAGGGCCTAATAGTTGAGCTAGAATCAACTAAAACAAGGTGCCCACAACCAACCCTAGACAAAACAGATTTAGAAAAATCACAATGTAGAATAAGGTATTCAGCAGTTTCAGGGTGATTATTAGAGCTCATACCACAAGTATTGTCATGATGATGAGAATGTCTTAAGAGCCTAACTCTAGTCGTCAAAATGTCCTCTATACATTTCTATGAGAACAGTTGTATCTCAGGAATTATAAGAGAATCCCAAATAAGCTTATAAATGGGATTGGTAACATCATTAGTATTAAGGTTGCCTTCCGAGAGCAATTTATAGGCAGATTTAACGGCCTATTATCCCCACCTGTTGTAAGGCCAGACTACTCTAGCGACACCAGTGATAGGGATCCTAGTGTTCAATATTTTTCGATTATTATCTGCAGTAAAGAAAGCTCTAAGTTCTTCATTCCAAGAGTTAGTACCATAATCAATAAGGCTATGATCAAGAGTAACATCAGGATTAGGATAATACATACAAGTGGATTTAAAAGCATCATGAATCCAATTGTCAGAAAAAGCCTTGATGATGTGACCATTCCTAAAGTCCCAAACAACATTATTAGAAATGAATGCAAACCTCTACAAATGCTAGACCAGACCCAACTAGTATCCTTAGGCTTAACATGATGAAGAGGGTGGCAATTCTTAAAGTATTTACACCTCAAAATTGTCACCCACAGCTTATTGGGGGAGTGAATGACCCTCCAAGCTGTTTTGGAGAGCATGTCTAGATTGACATGAGAGAGATTTCTAAAACCTAAATCTCCCTTTAATTTACTCGTACAAATCTTGTCTCATCTCTTAAGATAAAGACCACCTTGTTCTTTTTGCCCACCAGAAATCCCTTTGGGCATTTTCCGTTTGGGAAATGGTGTCATCAGGCAATAGAAAATAGTTCATGTGATAAGTAGGAGAGAATTTCAATACATGGTTAACTATTACTGATCTTTTGGCTTGTGTCATTTGTTTCCCTTTCCATTTAGCAACTCGTTTGTCAAAGTGATTGCTAAAATGGGGAAAGGAATCCTTTTTAGATCTCTTGATATAAGGGGATTCCCAAAAAAGAATATTGAGATCCACTTTTTTCACCTTCATTGATCTAATTAGGGAAACAACTTATCAGGATGTACATTTTTACTGGTGACTTGACCGAAAAGACTTGACTAAAATCCTTAATAAGGGACGTACGATTTTCAGAATCTTCATGACTAGCCTTAGTAAAAATAAGATAGTCATCGGCAAACAAAAAGTGGGAAATACTTGGAGCTTCGTTAAAAACCTTAATGTCATGGATGAGATGATTAGACTCAGCATGCAAAAGGTATCCAACAAAAATCTTCCATGCATATTTAGAAAAGATAGGGTGAAATTCGGTCACCTTGCCTTAAATCTAGAGGGTTTATAAGAATATGAAACCGATTTCATGTGAAAAAGATTGATTTCAACCTTAGGAAATTGACTTCATAAGCAAGATATTGATTCCCAGCTTTGGACATCAATTACTCAAAAGAAAAATCGACTACATGGCTAATGAAATGAATGTCTAACATTGATAATCAATTCCTAGCTTCAACAATTGATTCCCATACAAAGATATCGATTTCTAGCTTAGGAAATCAATAACAAGCTCTAGTAATCAATTCCTAGCATCAGTGATCGATTCCCATATAAAGAGATCGACACCTAGGAAATCGATTCCTAATACATAGAATTTGATTCTTAATATTAGTGATTGATCTATAAGATAAGAAATCAAATACTAGTCCATGCAATGGAACTCTATTAATGGGCTTATAATGCTCGGTGAATCAAAACATCACTAGTACAACATTGAATGCAAATACTCGGATAAAAATTCTTGTTTACTGTTTATCACAGGCCTTCAAAAAATCATGAAGTGCATACAAAGATAAAGCTTCACACACCATTCACTAATAATGAACAAATAGTTCATTCATACAACTATTGATATAATATAAAGTTTCGAGAAACATTATATATGGTTCAACAAACACACTATGAAGTGTAAGAGAAATGACTTCAACTGTTAATAATATCTTTCGGCTCAGAGCAGAAGATAAGTTAGAGTCGTGTTGTCTAGAGGACTAACTGTTAGAGATTGCTCGATTGAACCCACAGGCGTTGATCTCAAGTCAGTTGTCAAGTTTAGTTGCCAAAACACAATCATTGATTAAGTCTACAGTATCATTTTGGACTAGGACAGCTTAGGTATTCGAGACGAAGACTATTGAATATGAATACCGGAGCTTACACACTTGATATCTATCGTCCTCATCGAAAGGTTAGAAAGGTTTTCCTTTTGGTTTCGTATTTACCAATTCTATCAAATAAATAGTTTATGATATTGTTTATAGTGATCTCGAAGGATCAAAAACCAGTTCTCTTGGCACTTAGGTTTACCTAGTGACCGATGCATAAGAACAATGTGGGAATGGAGCTAGTTCTCGAATTACACCCAAACAGCCAACGCGTTCATATAGGTGAAGGGAAAATTTCTGAACTCGGGTAGTTCCGTATAAACGCGTTCATATAGAGTTCAGAAAACTCCTGAACTCCGAAACTACTTCATGAACGCGTTCATAAAATCCAAGGATAAAAACTTTCTTCTTGGATTTTTTGCCTTTTTTTAACGGATTCTCGAACTCGTTCCAATTAAGACCCATGTATATCTACATAGACCCATTTTATATCTTGTCCATTATATTCTTTCACGTCCATGTATATATACGCGGACCCTGTAGCATGGTTTACTAATCTATTGTTATCCTTCGATTTGATCAAGGCGAGTCTTCTCACGACCTTTAGGTTTTTACCAACGGGTTAGAAGAAGATTGAGTTGGACCTCAAAGTTAGCCTATGGATTTTTCTAAGTTCGGAAACTTACTTGAGCCCTACTCAAGGTTGATTAAGTTTCAAGCAAAGCTTCCTTTGACAATCAATATAAATAAATGACCTTCTGCAAGGTACAAACCAATCCTCTACACATCTGTGTATCCTTGCATAAAGGTTGGTCGTCATCTCGAAGTCCTTTTTCTTGGACTACGACTATTTGAAAGACTTCACTTGAGGATCGTGAAGCAAAGGTCGTTCCTGATCAATATGTAAGATTGGTTTTGTCACTAAAATTGACAAAGAGGGAGATTGTTAGAGCATAGCCCGGTTGAACCCACTGGCGTTGTTATCTCAAGTCAGTTGTCAAGTTTAGTTGACGAAAACTCAATCCTTGATAAGTTTACAATATCAGTTCGAACTAGGATAGGTTAGGTTAGGAATTCGAGACGAAGACCATTGAAGATGAATATCAGAGCTTACACACTTGATAAATTCAACGTCCACATTAAAAGGTTAGAAACGTTTTCCTTTTGGTTTCGTATTTACCATTGTATCAATTGAAATAGTCCATGATGTTGTTTATAGCGATCTCGAAGGAGCAAAGATTAGTTCTCTTAGCATTTATATCACTAATTGACCAATGCCTAAGTAGAATGTGGGAATAGAGCTAGTTCTTGAATTACACCTGAAGAGCGTACGTGTTCTTGAACGCTGTTAGAGCATTGCTCGGTTGAACCCACTGATGTTGCTAACTCAAGTCAGTTGTCAAGTTTAGTTGACAAAAACTCAATCCTTAATAAGCCTACAATATCGACTCGGACTAGGATAGTTTAGGTATTGAGACGAAGAACGATAAAAGACCATTGAAGATGAAGACCGGAGCTTACACACTTGATATTCATCGTCCTCATCTTAAAAGGTAAATGACTCTCTTGTATTCTTGTCATTCTACCTTTATATCTCTCGTTACATGATCATCACTCATTGGTGAAAAAGGAGGGGTAACGAAATACTACCAACTTTTCGTTTTGGCTCGTGAGTCTTATGGTTTA